>PPOL03000005.1:0-295718 GCA_003708905.3 Monosporozyma siamensis
AGTTGTTATTGTTGTGTCCTCATTAATATGAGAGTCCTCGAGAGTTGTTATTGTTGTGTCCTCATTAATATGAGAGTCCTCGAGAGTTAGTGTGTCCTCAGTAGTATGAGAGCTCGAGCGATAAATTATTGTGTGTCCTCATTGTTATGAGAGTCCTGTACCGTTTGTCGTGTTCCTCGTTGGAGAGAGGTCAGGTTACAATTTGTTAAGTGATTTAAATCATATATAAAGGAAGAAGTTTTCCTTGAAATCGACAAGTTTATAATTACTGTTTTTAGTATTTTTATTAGTTATTTTGTATCATATTTTTATGTATAATTTGTATATTAGTTTATATATGGTTTTGTATATTACTTTTAATAAACCAGGCGTTAATTACACTATTTTCCCTTTCAGGTCTCATATTTGGATTTACCTCATACCCAACATAGAATAAATTTTTAAATTTCTATTTAGTTCTAAAGGGCTAAGTGGTAACAAACTAAAAAACAGATTAACTTAAAAAGAGCCTTTAGTTTATTCTATTTCCAAGGGCGTATAGTTGTTTCCCTCTAAATATACCCTGCACTTCAAGAAAAAGAAGAGATTTTTTGTTGGTGGAATACCTTGTATCAGCAAAAAAGTTTCTCATTCTATTCATTTAGTGTTATCTTGTTTGTATACACATTTAGGCAGATGTACAAAACAATTTATTTTTTTTCCGGAAGAAAAGCGGTTTTTTTGAGTGGTTAAGTGACAGTTCTTTGGACAAATCCCATTTTAAAAAAAAGAATTGCTTACTTACATGTGCACCCTCCCCCCCCACGTATCCACGCCAAATTAGAGAGTTATCTCTCAATATACATATATAGAAGATGGAAAGTTGCAACTTGTAAATTACCTAAATTTATTACAAAAATAGCGAAAATATACCTGTGTCAGAGATGAATTACTAAACCATATGAAAGGCAGACATTTAAATAAGAACTTGATAAATTTATTGTAACTGTTGGAAAATGATAGTCTATTACTGTCATTTATGTTATAAATTGATTAATTCATGCTTTTCCTAACTTGTAGTGTGGTGTATGGGTGTCCGATCACACACTTTAGTTTTGGTGAAAATTATAAGATAAAACTATATCAAGATTTAAGACTAATATACATAGATAAGTTATATATCATATAGATATAATACATTAGAGATCTAGTAAAACGCAAGCAATGACCATTATTACGGACGCTGAAGGCTCCGAGTTCCAACAGTAACCTATTAAAATATATATGTAGGAGGGAATTAAGGTGTTTTTGGTACAAGACTGACTTGGTCTACTTGCTTTGTTACACATTTTCAGATGTGTCAACAAACATTTTCAGATGTGTCAACAAACATTTTTATCTGAACAGAAAAATGCCCGACAAACTGAAATAAACAGTGGTCTGCAACCACTCCCTGTCTACGGCAAGTCTTAGTAACATATTTTTAGTGATTCATTTTATATTATTACAGAAGAAATCCACCAGTAGAAGGTAAAAGATAAAGTATCACACTCCTAAAATGTTCTTTTTCAGTATATATAATATATTAGAATAAATAACATCGACAATCGATATTTTTAATAGAAAAGTCCAATTAAATATCTTTTTTAAGGTCTTAAAATTAATTTTGTATCGTCTTGATTTTATCAGAATCAATCTTTGAATGAGCCCAAATATCTTCTAAACCCTTTTTAAAAATATCAATATTATAATCAGCAATGGTTAAACAACTCTCGACATCCGATCCCTTAGGCCTACTCAATGCCACTAATGCTAGTCCACGAATCATCTGTCGCAAATACAATATGACACCATTACCTAATTCTGATACGTTTTTCAATTCTCTTGGTTTTTTCGAAGAATCATCACTTTCCTCAGTACCTAATCTGTTCTTATAGAGATCGAATAAATCCAATGTGACGTCAACAAACTCTGCACAAACTTCATATGTTTGTATATCTACAGGGTTTGAATCTGTTGAGACATAAATTTTGGAATTAACATCAAATAAAAATGCCTTCTCTATCTTAGAATGTTGAATTAAATTATCGAGCATATTTTCTAAATATGATATTTCCGGTATTAACTTTTGAACGATTCTTGAAAAGGCTTCATATATTGAGTGGTCAAAAATTGAAGTTAAATAAAATGAAACTTGTACCCCATCAAGACCTAATTCCAATAATTCTTCACCAGTTCTTTGCATAATGTCTCTTTGAGCATCTACTTTAAAATCTTCACTTAATCCATCAACTTTATGTATAAGTACTTCTATATTAATTGCTGGATTAACTTTATACGCATAATCTATGATCATAGCCAAGTTGGTAATGGCATTCATATATTCATCTTGTGAATCAATAACATAAACTAGTGCACCCACACTTTTAAACAATCTTTCTGAGTCATAACTCGGTTCAAAATAGTTCAATTGACCAGGTAATTCCATCACTGCCAAGTCAATTAATGTAGAAAAATGTTCTAAGGAGGGACTTGAAGTTGACTCTAAATATAATGTGTCCAGTGGTTGCATGTTATGAAACACAACTTTACAAATTGATGACTTACCACATCTAAAGCAAAATATGTACATTCCATTAATGATAATTATAAGATAATAATAATTAATCATTTAAAATCAATATTGTTAGTATTCAGTCTTTATCACCCTACAGTGAAGTTATTCTCCTTCAATTCTTTCTTAAAATAAAAAACATACCTTCTCAATCCCATCAGGAGCACCATGGCTTTGGAATCATTATCTAAATTTTCACTACCATTCATTGTGATCAAAATGACTGGTATACTGAGTATTTTGTGGTGTTTGTTGGTTAGGGTTTCCTATAACTTTTTTGCCATCTCTGTTTTATCAATATCGATTTTTCATATCTCTTATTTTATTCATTTTTTTCAACCCATAACAAAAAGCTTAAAAGTGGAAAATTCATAGTAATGGCATAGTAAATAAACAAGAAATGGACAAAGATGAAGCGACGTTTGGATTAAAGTATTAATTAGTTTTAAATGTACAGAAGTATAAAGAGTAAATAATAATAATAATATATATAATGTTATACATATGTGAATCTATATAAGGGAAAAATAAAAAATGGATAAAAAAAATGATTAGAAGAAAGAGAGTATTTTGATGTATTACTTCCCCTTCAATGATGTTTTCGTTTCAACTTTATTAAATAATATGAGGATAGGGAGAAAATTTTACAAATATTAGGTGAATGTTGATTATATAATGAACGGAAGGTTGGTATATTTTAGCATTAATGAAAGTCATCGGAATTCAAAAAACATAATTAATGTACAAGTTAAATTATAATGGATGTGTGTTAAAATGGTGTAATTATGAATGTTTCCAGGAGATCATGGAAATTAGATTTATTCGTCGTCACTGTTGTTATCCATTAATGCACTGAACATATTAGTAGAAGCAGAGGTATGTAATGGAGCTGGTTCTGGTTCCTTTTGTGGAGTTCTTTGAGATCTTTGAGAGTAAGATCTAGTAGATGTGAAATTATCTTTATCCTTTACGACTGGTGGTGGACCTTCTCTTCTTGAAGAGTTTCTGTTACTGCTGTTACGGTTGGAACGTCTAGAGTTAGATCTAGAGTTAGCTTGTTTCAAAGCACGAGCCAATTCTTCTTCTTCATGAATTTGTTGAATAGTCTTTGGACCTTGATCCTTTTTATTACTTGCCCAGTTTCTTTCTCTTAATTCAACCATATCTAAAATCTTGAACTTAACTCTGTTTGAAACTTCACCACCATCGATAACTTGTTGTAATAAACCAAATAAACTATCTAACAAAGCAGAACCTTCTAAAGTGGCTGGACCAGCATTGAAACTATCAGTTTCAAATTTTTCACCAACGGTACTTAATAATTCCACCACAGATTCAAGAACATCTTCAGATGGTTGATTATTTAAGTCCTTCATTAATCTACGGAAACATTCGAACATCATCTTACCGGTTAATAAATTCAAACGGTATAAGTAACCAATGAAACGAACTAAACCAAGACCTCTTCTCTTAGCGGCAGCCATCTTATAATATTCATCAGACATCATTTCTGGAGATAATGGAGTACCGTCTTCATTAGTTGGTAATTTGTCAGTCCAACCCTTTTCGAATTCAGTATGACATCTAACCACTAGATAATGTAAGACTAATTTTGGACCAGTAACACCTTCATTAGTTTCATCTAAAATTTCTGGATCTAAATCTTTAACCACTTTACCACATAATTGGGCATACATTGAAGACCAATGTGGTTCATCACAAGCCTTTAAGAAAATTTGTTCGATAACAGTCTTTAGAGTTTCACAATTAGTTTCCCATTTGGATAAGTTAGCTAAACTTAAGATTTCTGCTGAAATTGGATCGAATTTTTCCAAAGTTAATTTATTTAATAATGATTTCATTTTTCTTTCAATTTCATCCTTTTCAAATAATTCAGTTTCACCATCTGGAGCCAATTTCTTTTCAGTCTTCTTAGCTCTAGATTTTGGAACCCATCTGTTAGCACTTGGTACAAATGGAGCCACTTCAATCTTTGGTTCATCTTCTTTCTTCTTTTGGTCTTCAGAATCTCTACCCTTTCTTTCGGAACGATCTCTTCTGGAAGCATTTCTATTAGATCTTCTATCGTCTCTATCTCTTCTAGATCTTCTCTTAGAATTGGCTCTGGAATCACCACCTCTGGAAGAATTAGATCTAAAATCGTTAGTGTTGTTACGAGAACCAAATTTAGATCCATCACCGCCTCTAGATCTGTTATTTCTAGACATATTTGGTGGGATAACAATCTTAGATCTTGTAGATTGAATCCATTCTGGATCAGCAATCACATTCAAATTATCTTTAAATTGAAGTAAGAAAGTTGGACCATAAGTGTAATGAATATGTTCTTTTTTATATTTAATATCAGGGGATTCAATAGATTCAGGATATTTAAATTGGAAAATATCTTCAATTGGAGGAACTTCATTTAATCTGTTCAATAATTTTGTGACAGTCATTTTACCTTCTAAATCTTCTTCAGTTGGGATCTCAGAAGCAGTTTCTTCTTGGACAGGAGCAGAATCTTCAGCTTGGGTTGGTTCAACAGTAGCAGTTTCTTCAGTAGTGGCTGGAACAGTTTCTTCAGTAGTGGTGGCAGTAGTTTCAGCATCAGTAGTGGTATCAGCAACTACGGCAGCTGGAGTTTCATTTTCTTGTTCTTCAGCATTTTCAACTGGAGTAGTTTCCACTGGAGTTTCCACTGGAGAGGTTTCCACAGGAGTAGTTTCAGCTTCTTCTTGAGCCTTTTGTTGTTTCTTTAATCTTAATTTTTCAGCAAAAGTTAAAACTTTCTTTTCTTCAGGTTGAACTTGATCAACTTCTTCAGTTTCAACATTGTCTTGAACATTTTCAGTGACAATTTCAGCTTCTTTCTTAGCCTTTTCAGCAGCTTGTTGTTCTTCTAATCTTCTCTTTTCTAAAGCAGCTTTTCTAGCTTTGACAATTTCAATAAAAGATTTCTTAGTTTGTTCAGCTTGAGACATGGTAGCATTTGAGTCGTTTACTTGAGACGGATTATCTTGTTGGGACATGATGGATATTGATATTTACGAATAAACTTGGATTCAAACACAAAGGTAAAATAATAATGGGAAATGAGGATAGTACTTGTTAAAATAATTAATCGATTAACAGCTAATTAATCTATAATCAAAGTACAAATAAAAAAAAAACTTAAAATGGAAATAAAAAAAGGACAGATATAAAAAAATTGTCCACTAATTTATTTAAATAAAATTTCGGTTTACCAAATCTTAATGATGAGACTCTTACGAAGTTTATAACAACTATATATCAAATCACTTGCAAATAAGTTACACTAACAAAATACAACAACATAATACACAAATTTTCAATGCGTGAACATCATCGCCAAATTTTTTTTTTGGGCAATGTTTGTAGAAAAAAAAAACATCAAAAAAATGTCAAAATCTGTCATTTTGAACGTATCACGTGGAGAAAAGAAAGCCCTAATTTAAACAGAAAGTTAAGTAGGGTAGATTTGTTGAATTAGGTCATTAAATAATATAAAGTTAGGTTTGTCTGAAAGAAAAGCTTTACAAAAGGAGGTCGAATTCTCATTAAATGCACGATCAACTTTTATACAGATATGTCAATTAGAACTAGAAATATGTTGGAGGTGAAAGAATAACTGCGTGCTCTTACAAAGTTCAAACATCCATACTGTATTTAAAGTTCACAGAATAGAACTCAATCAAAAATGTAATCGATAGGTATAATATTTTCAAAAATATTTTCATACATATATATAAGATCTATTAACTATTTGTCATTATATCAAATATTTAGTATATATAACTTGATATTGTAAATAGTGACAAAAAAAGGGAACAGTATCATTTAGTTTTATCTACAACCACCCTTTTAAAGAATATATCTGGGGTCGAATTTTACTCTTCATGTGGTCTAGCTTCTTTTAAAGATTTCAACCTCAATGAATCTTGAAATTTAAATTGTCGAATAGTACTTAGGGAATATTTGGTCACATTCATATAGTTTAGAGATATTTTGTAGGGTCAATTAATGTCCAACTATGTGGTTAATCTACATTGATAGTCATTGTAGATTAGGGATAAGCCAATGAAAATCAAAAGGGTTTCCAAAAGTGTCAAATGGCATACATGTACTATATTCAGATGAAAAACAAACAAATAAAATTGATATTCAATTATTCCATTCCACAAATGGCTTTAAATGATGACATTACATGAATAGCATTAATGTGCATCTGTTATATCTTCCAAATTATGAGATTCTTTTAAATGTACTTTTAAAGCTTTATCTCATGATTCTTTAGATTCATTTAGAGAATGAGTGGACCTAAAAGTACAAAATTTTTGGTGTTCTTCATGAATAGCAAAAAAGTTTATTACATTATTTGGAATATATGGTGTATTATCGGTAAATAAAATTAACACTTAAGGTGAACGCACTTCTTCTTCATCGTATGAGATAGGGCGGGAGTTGACTCCACAAAGGTCATTAACGAGACAAAATTTTTAGTTGCAATAATCCAACAGCATGGGTGTATCTTCTTCTGAATTAGAGGTGATAACTTTTATTTGTTTGCTATCTGTTTATTTGTTACCACAGGCAATTTTCCATTTGAGTAGAATAATTGAAAGCAATCGAAAGAAAGAGAGTCTACATTCTATAAAACCTTAACGCGTCAATTAATAAAAACAACAAAACGCGATAAAAAAATTGCGATCACTCTCTTAGGGTTTCTAAATTCACAAAACCCTTTCTTTTAATGGGTCATTCATGAAAATCCCACAGCCAGAAACCCCCTGAACCCTAACTCAACAGACCAGAACGTGGCAGGACAAGATTCCTGGCTTGGTTGTCACCACAACCAACAACACCCAACACAGAGGAGTTGCAATGCAAGCACGTTGGAGAGAAGAGGGGGACAGCTGCTACAATTCACAAGACATACGAAAAATTGATAGTGGGTTGTGGCGGTGGTGGCACATTTGTTGTCCATTAATAATGCATACACAATTATCCACCTATTCAATCGATCATCCACCCTATTTTCTCTTACGCTTTCCCCGCAGTGCAAAATCATGACTCACTAATTACCTTCCCCAAGTGCAACAACCTCATCTTATACAATTGCATATATAATTACATATATAAATACAGAATCACCAACTCCAACCCCCAATTTGTTATCTTCCATTTATCGTTTCCCTTGCCTTCCCAACTGCTTATCAACAATACATCATCCACGTTTAAATTTCCCTCGATTTGTCTTTTTTCCGGGCTTAAAATTTCAAATCAATTTAAAAAAGGACACAAATTTGAAAAATTATTACGTAGATCACAAAGATCATCAAATATTTATAATATATATATATACTTGTACATTTTAACCATTTTATTTCCTTTTACTCGTTAATTTTAGCAACAGTACAAGATGGTAAAGAACCAAGCACATCAAATTTTAACTATGTCAAATAATGCAATTAAACAAAGACGCCTTTCTCGTGAAGAAATTATAAATAAGATGGAAAATGAACAAGATGCTATAGTAATTAAATTATTAAGAGAAATTGATCAATTGAAAAGGGAAAATAATTATTTAAAAACCACGATAAATTATTTAAATAAAAAATCAAAAGAGACTGCGACAAATCCTCCCGTTTTTGAGATTATGGATGATGATAATGCTATTATTATGGATCATATCAACTTAAATTTATATACTCCTTCACATTCAAGAAAATCAAGTATAAATAGTAGTAATACCACTACAACCAATAATAACACTATATATCCAATCGAAACTAAACAAAGAAGCTTTTCCACAAGTAGTAATGCTTCAAGTCTAGGAAATAATAATAATACCAACCATATATCTCCACCTGCTGGGAATATAACTACTGATAGAAGAAGAAGAAGACGTACTTCAAGTAGTGTATATTCAAATATTCGTTAAACATTTATATATATATATATATTACCGTATATATATATATCTTTTACTCTTTATTATATTCCGTTTTGCTTTCACTTATCGTATAATTTCTTTTTTGTTTTAATATACAGATCAGCTATATATAAAGATAGTTTATCATAAATACATATTCTATCATTCTAATTCATCTAAAATTTTCTTTATTTCCCATGATTTTTGACAAATGATATCAATATTACCTTGAACGTTTTTAATATATTCTTCACTTAATGTAATACCAACATTATCACGAATTAAATTCTTTAATGATCTTACAGTAAATTTTGAATTGAACATAATTCTCTTATCACCATTATTAACACATTTAATTTCAACACAAAACTGGTATAATGAATCAATAAATGTATTTAAGGTATCTAAAGTTAAACGTGGCCAAACTATCTCAAAGGGAGAAGAAATACACATAACTTTATGGGAATTATTATGATGATATCTAAATTCAAAAATACCAGTTTCAAATGATATATTATCATATTCAAAAATAATATCACCTTCTAGAAAATCATCATCATCACCATTATCTTCTTGTTCAGCCTTCACATATTGCCAATGATCATCGGATGATACGGTAGTATATTTATAATTTTTTTGTGTATCCATAACTTTATATAATCCAATCCAATCTTTTTCAGTATACATATCCTTGGGGATTTTCCAATGTAATTTTATTTCATGGGGTAACGTTAACTTACTGTTAAGGGAAACCAATTGTAAATCACAATCATATAATTTCATTGTCTTACTCACATTATACAATGCATGTTCTAACACATCATTCCAATCTTTACGTTTAGGAGTAACCAATTCATTTAAATTATCATCCACAGGGTTAGCATCATTTTTAATAAAATTTTGTAATATTAATCTTTCTACATTATCAACAATTTCACTAACACGTCTAATTGGTTTCATTGTAAGTAAAGTTCTTTGTAATCCACTTGGTCTATTTGTATTATCATCACCATATAATTTAATCATGTGAGGTCTTTCAATAAATTTAATCAAGATGAAATTTGTCACTGTCCATAACGTAGCTAAAAGAATATTATCTAGATTAAATTGTGTGATTAATACAGTACCCCAAACACCAGAGACACCTAATATTGTTTCAGGATCATTTAAATATTTATAAATCCCTTGGGATGTTAATTTCTTTTGTGTAATATAATTACTTAAGAAGAAATCGCCATAAAACCAACCAAAATCTGATATGGCAAATCTAATTTCTTCGTTACACCAAATTTGTAACCCACATAATAATCCACCAAATATAATTTCCATTAAATTATTTTTAAATTCATGATTTTGAAGATAATATGATTTTAATTGATTAAAAGTTTGAATTATTAATAGACAATAACTTATTGATTGACTATAATTGTAGAAAAATTGCCATTGTTGATATGAATAAACTTGAGTATACCCATTAGATAAATATAGTTTTGTGAACCATTTGGAAACATGTTGTTTCCATAAAATAGTGGAAATTAACCCCCATGAAATCAATTTAGCCGTAAAAGTTAATGCAAATAACACATTGGAATCCGGCTGATATATGAAATACCACAAAATAGAAACCCCCACAGATAATAAAGTTATAATATCACCAATTCTTAATTTATCAAAATTTTCAAACCAAATACCAATTGAAATTAATGGTCTTGAATAATCATAATTTTCTCTTGTAATTAAATCATCAATACCATGATTACCACTTGATGTAACAATAGATTCATCATTACTATCACCATAAATTTTTTCAATATGTGGGGTTTCTACGTATTTTAAAAATAAAAATTGTGATAAATGACCTAATATAGAGATTAATAAAACGTTATAATCTCCTGAGATTAAAGAGAATCCATAATAACCAGCATAACCAATTGAATACATTGGGTGTGGTGAAATATTGAAAACACCATCAAAGATCAATTCTGAATTTTTTTGTAAGAAGAAAAAATCTCCCCAATACCAAGCAAAATCTTTTACGACACGATGAGCATCTAATTTAACCCAAATGTTGAAAAGAATTAAAACCACACCAAGAATTGATTTCCATTGAATCAAAGTTGATAAATTGTTGAGTGGTAAAGATAAAATGACAAAGATCATATATGTGTTGAAATCTTGCATTAAAATCAAATCCACAAATTGTCTAAAGATTAACCAAACATTTAGTTCATCGGGGTAGGTGTAAATAGAAAGCTTCTCGTAATCAGGTAATTTACTTTGTAATTCAAATTGTAATAACCTGGCCAGTTTTGAATTAGATCTATATTTTTTGTCAAATAATTTATTCCTGGTAGCAAATTTAGTTAAAGATTCAAAATTTGATTGATAATATAACAAAATACCTATTCCAACGTTATAAGATAATCTCCAAAAGATATATTGTAAAATATAAAAGTTTCTAGTCAATGATAGACCCCAATGTTTATAAAGATAATAAGCTAAGACAAAATTTGATAATAAAATGAATAAAACAACAATTTCAAAGAAAGACTTCTTAATAGTTGGATCAAATAATGATCTCACCATGTCATGTGTGACAGGAGGAGTGAATTCTATATCAGTAGACCTAGTAACAGCAACATATTTCTTATTATGAGAATCCTGTTTAGAGACTCTTAGAGATGGGGAATACATATCTGTTGTACCAGTTAATGACATATTTAGTAGTGTGTGTTACTCTATGTTGAAAAGAGATGAACTTTAATGAGTTATTTGAATATAAAATAAAGAAAGGACTAGGTTGAACTAGTTATACTCTTTATCTGTATGGTAGGTGTTAGTCAGCTAATAATGTTGAGAATGCTATCTTTCATATGGTGAAGGTGAGAAGAGATACCAAACACCAAAATACCCACGTATATATACTTGCAAGTATATATAGGATATATCAAGTATAAACACACCCATGATTAGTCATTAAATCCACCACATGTTATCAAATCACATTCAAAGTGAAATTTGTCTTTTTTTTTCAAAAGGGGCCCAGCGGCAATTTTGCCCTGTGATTTAAAAATGGCAGTGCCGTCGGTATTTTTCCCAAAAGGGAAAGAGAGGTTAAACTCCGGGAATTGCAGTGTTTATAGTGTGAATATAGGGTTATATCAAATAGTCTCTTCGTAAGTTGATCACCATGGTCTGTTGGTCTGCAGGCAGTTGGGATAGTTGGTCGTCTGTTAGGGTTAACACCTGTTTGATCATCTCTTGTTGATTTGTGGGCAAGGTTTGTAATTTCGTGTAATTGATAGTCTTTCCCGGAGCTGATTGAGTTGTAGGTTGAGGTTCTGTAGGTTGTGTAGTGGTTACGTTGTCATATGATTGGGATGGGGTGTTTGACACACTCTTGGAATTACCATGGTTATTTGTAGTAAAATTCACAGTTTTTAACACGGTATTAACCACATCTTCAGTGAAAAACCCCATTTCCAATAAAGATTGAGCAATAGCCACAATCAAAGTATCATTAGTTCCTAAAAATTGAACCAATTGATCTTTCTTTGACAAACCTTGATTAGCTAAAATTTTTAAATTTGATAACATTTCAATTAATTGTAATGGTGGGATCTTATTTAAATTTATTGATATTGGATCATCTCCAACTCTTAATAACTTCTCCCTTAATGGTGGTAAATGTTGTGATGCTTTGCTTAAAATATCAGGGAAGACAATATCCGCATCTTTATTGACTTGTGTAGATGGGGCAGTAGGTTTTCTTGGGATAGGAATAGCGGTAACCATTTGAAATGGTAATTCTAAAGAATAATCCCACGGATACGAGTCTCTATTCAATTCTAAACTTGGTTTAATTACACCTTTACTCATATCTTCAAGTTTATCTTTATAATTTGGCGGTACAATCTTATCCAATTTACATGGAAATTTATCAATTCTATTTAATAAATCGAATGCATCTTGACATTCTCTACTTGACGAATAATCATAATTAATGTATGTTAATTTCCCCGACCTTGGATCATTCTTAATATTAATATCTATTATATTGCCTGACCCGGCAATTACTGATGTTACGGTATCTGAAGTCCAATCATTTGGTATATTAGTCACTTGAATACATGTAGTTAAATTCTCTGGTGTCAATAAATGACGTGATTTTCTTCTTCTTGGATCAGTAGACATCATCTTTCGTGCTTCCTTGTTACAAATGCCTCTGAGTGTCTCGTGTGTCCTTTAATGAAAATGTATTCTCTTATAATCTCTTCTTCTCATCAATTTCAACTTTTTCAATCTTTAATTTTTCTATATTCAAAAAAAAAAAATAATGAAAACTGTCAAAAGAACCGTAAACAGTGAGTATTAAAAGATGTCTACAATATTGAATGAATCTTTATTAATAAATATATATATCTACAATTAATTATGCTATATGATCAAGCTAAATAACTTAACAAATCCATCTTTGTGACAATATGAATTGGTTTTAACCCATCAGTAATAATTGCAGATGAGTTTTTTTCAAAGAAATTATTTAAATCAGATAATTTTGTTGATTCATTAAATTTAACAAATTTTTTCTTACCTGATTTATTATCATTATATGATGAAACTTCATCAAAATTGTTTAATTTGTTGAAATCAAAGTAGTTCCCCTTAATTGAATCAGTCTTTGTAATGGTACCATTTGAAATTTTTTTCAAAATTTGTGATAGTGTGACAAGACCAGCTAATTTATCATCATGAGTCAAAACAGGTAATTGATCAAATCCATTTTCATTTAAGATCTTCACGACATCAGCGACTTTAGCATCATCATAAACAGACACGACAGATTTTAAATTTAAATCTTTAACAGTAGCACCATGGAAAATATCAATTTCTGTATTAGTAGTAGCTTTAACACTTGGATTAAATCTTTTCAAAATATCATCATCCCAAAGATTATTTGTCTTTAACCATTCATCATCAACAAATTTAGTTAAATAAGATCTAATTGAATCAGGGAATATCGCGACAATAACATCATTTTCAGTTAATTCTGGATGTTCTTCACAATAAGTGACCAAGGCACTGAATGCAGACCCTGAAGATCCACCAATAAGAACCCCTTCGTTAGAAATTAATTGACGTGCATATTTGAAAGATGGTTTATCTTCAGTCTTATACCAAACATCAATTAAATCTCTATCTAAGACTTTTGGAACGAAATCATAACCAATACCTTCCACTTTATATTCTGCAACGGGAGTGTTGTTCAAAGCTTCAGGTAAAGCTAAGATAGACCCGACTGGATCAGCACCCACAATTTTAATTTGTGGATTTTCTTCCTTTAAATATTTAGCAATCCCAGTGATTGTCCCACCAGTCCCTGCACCGGCAACAACGGCATGTAAAGAATCAAATTTATCTAAACGACTCAATTGTTCTTTAATTTCTCTCCCCGTACCGAAATAATGAGCCTCTGGATTTCTAGAATTATTATATTGATCCAAGATAATGGCCCCTGGAATTTCACGTTCCATCTTCTTAGCGACACCAATGTGAGATTCTGGTGAATCCCAAGCAGCATTAGTTGGAGTTCTAATAATTTCAGCACCTAATGCTTTCAAGACAGAAACTTTTTCATTCGACATCTTTTCTGGTAATGTAATGATAGTTCTATAACCTTTAATAGCACCAATTAAAGCAAGACCAATCCCGGTGTTACCCGAGGTTGGCTCGATTAAAGTAGTCTTTTCAGGGGAGATGATACCTTTTTCTTCAGCGTATTCAATCATATTTTTGGCAATACGATCCTTTGTGGATCCACCTGGATTATATAATTCTAATTTACAGAAAATCTGTGGTTTGATTCCAAGAGCCTTTGGTAATTTTTTCAATTCAATTAATGGAGTGTTACCGACCAAGTCGATAACATTAGTTCTGGTGTCGGTCATGTTGAGTGGTTGAGTGGGTTGTTGGTGTGTCTGTCAACTTGACAGAGGGCAGAAGGAACAGAAGCACCACCGACACATCGAAGATAGCACAGATATATATATAGTCTCTTATCCGACGGTGAACTGTGGTGGGCGATTACCGCATCGGGAAGCGAGGGCACCGCGCGCAGCGAAAAGAAACCAAAATGTGTCAACTGCCGCGGAAACGCCGTGGGACATTTTGGGCTCCGCGGAACTGTGTATTGGCAGGTTTAAAGAGTGGTGTGGTTGTGACTCTGTGGTGGTGTGGTGGTGTTCTGTGACAGGGAAGGTGTAACCCAAGTCCGTATGGCAGTGATAAAGTACTACTGTAGAGATCTTATACTTGATGGCCTTCCCTACTGGCCCTGCCAACATCCCCTTGTAGACACACAACTTGCATATGTCAAATGTGAAAAATATTGAAAAATGCAACTTTTAACCCCCCCCCCCATGTAATACACTCAAACAGTCAGGACAATGCACAATATGGTACTCATTAAGTCTGAACCACTCAATGACCAAGTAAATGAACCCTCTACAAAGGACCAAACCTTGTATACGCCAAAAGAGGATCAACTTACAAATAAATTATCAAATAATTCGAAATTATCAAATAGCCGCCCAAAAAATTTTCATCAAAATAAGAATAAAATTAAGAATAAGATTAATTTTACTGATTTTATTTTATCTCCACCAAATTTAACTCAGTCAAAAGATGGTGGGTCGTCACCTATCGTGAAGTCCGAACCAATTGATAAGAGTATTTTCACTTTAAATGATATTAATAAAAAGATTAATAATATTATTGAACCAACGGATATGACATCACATAAGAGATCATCGAACTCTACTAATAACAAAGTGAAAAGATCTAAGATTCCACAAATGTCAAAACCAGTCAATAATAGTCCTACTACTACTACTACTACATTACCTAAAAATCCAGGAAATTTTATACCAATGAAAATTTTATTGTATGATCGGGTTGAAAATATTCCTCCGGATGAAAAGGTTAAATTATTTAATGAATTATTTGAAGATGTAGAACCAAATGAAGATTTAGATTATTGTAAAGATATTATTCAATATCCATTAATTAAATGGGTTCAATCCGGTCAATCTTTTAATTTAGAACATCAAAATTTAATTAAAGACGTCATTAAAACACGTCTAGAATTAAGTTACAAATTTGATATCATTATAAAGACAATAAATGATAGATGTCAAGCTTTATTACAACAAGAAGATCATTTAGATTTAAAATTAAAACAAATTAAAGATATTGCCAAAAATTTAATTGATATATTGTAAATATTTCTTTTTCATAATAGCTAAGTAATTGGAAATAGAAGGTTTTGTATTGTTATTTATATGTATACAGATAAAATATATTTAATATAATAAAATAAAAAAACAATTTAAATTTAGTTTCTCTTTCTGAATCTTCTATCTCTTTGAGCAGAGATGTTAATAACAGATAATGGTAAAGCTAAACCTAAAGATTTAACTAAATCAGCAGTTTGAGCATCAACATTTAAGACACCCTTATGGTGAGATAAATCTAAAGCAGAAACTTCTGGAACATATTGATCCTTTCTTTCTCTTTCTTCTTCTTGTAATTTGAATGAAATACCTCTAACTGGACCCTTTTGAATTCTTTTCATTAAATGAGTAGTGTAACCAGCAATCTTATTTCTTAATCTTTTAGATTGAATAGTAGCAATTTCATCACATAATCTTTTGTTGGTTTGGAAATCTAAAGTTAATTTTGGATAATAACGTTCAATTAATGCTTTAGAAGCACGCTTAACGGTTTTAGTTCTAACTCTACCCTATTTTTAATTTATTTGTTTGTTAGTATTCATTACTTACATCAGTTATGTTCTTAACGTGGGTAGGGGATAGGTAATGGATGTTTCAGTAATCTTGTCTTTAATTTTCAATATTTTTCAATAGTTTAATATTTTATGGACTTTTTCAATATTTCGCCTTTATTCAATTTTCTCTTTGAATTGTATTATAATCTTCTTGTAGAGGTCAATTCACGTTACTCTATATTTAATTCCACTATATCCTAATCAATTTTATTATTTTTTTCATTAATACATTATCACAAACCAAAACACATCATCACATATTTATTATTCACTCTTAACCCCACTCATATTAAATATCAAAATTTTAACGTACCATTTTTGTATTTGCTAGTCTCGATGCCCTCTAAACACCAAAATATCACCTATGTCCAAAATCTATAATTTTATCTATATACATAATGAAATTTTACCTATATTAAACCATACCACTACACTAAGGGCCGTATACAGTAACAGATGGAATTGACTATGGATACAATACAGTATTCCAACTTTGGCCCGTGGCTACGATATTACCTGGCACAGTAATGAGAGGTTCCAGAGGGCCGGGCAGAGGATAAAGCTCTCTGGCAGGGAATAAGGAACCTCGCCTAGGCAGAGTGGAATATTTCCTAAACAGAACCTGTTTGATGCTAGGCTCACGCCTAACCGCCCCATCTGGGCATCCCCAACAGAGACGCCCCCTTGCCTAAGCAGAATTCCAGCAGGACGCTCCTGCCCAGCGGAGAATCGAGGAAGGGACGCACAAACAGAACCCACGCAAAAAAACGTGATAATTGTCCAGCCGTCCCAAACAGGAAACGGTAACAACAAACACGGAAATGCACGGAGGCAGCAAAACAGTCCCAGGAAATGGCAAAATCACGTCAAAGGAATTTTGCCATGAAACAAAAATTCAAGAAATATACAAATTTTATTCCAAAACAAAGAAAAAAGAAAAAAAAAACAATATATTTCATTGATCTGAAACTTTTAATCAATTTAAAATTCATATTCGTCATTTAGGGGTAATTCTTATCTCATCTCATTAAATTTTGATCCAATCCCATTAGCATCTACTATATAAATATACCCCCTCTTTAAGAAATTGTAACAAATGTCAAATAAATTTCATTGTGATGTTTGTTCATCAGATTGTACAAATAGAGTTAGAATAACATGTGCAATATGTCCGGAATATGATTTATGTGTACCATGTTTTGCACAAGGTTCATATAATGGTAACCATAGACCATATCATGATTATAGAATTATTGAAACAAATTCATATCCGATATTAACTAATGATTGGGGTGCTGATGAAGAATTACAATTAATTAAAGGTGCACAAACCTTGGGGTTGGGTAATTGGCAAGATATTGCCGATCATATTGGATCTAGAGATAAAGATGAAGTTAAAGAACATTATATTAAATATTATATAGACTCTCCATATTATCCAATTCCAGATATTAATCAAAATATTGAAGTATCACAGGATAAATTCCTTGAAGATAGAAAACAAAGAATTGAAGCGTTTAGAGAGAGACCTTTAGAACCACCAAGAAAACCAATGGCTTCTGTACCAAGTTGTCATGAAATTCAAGGGTTTATGCCAGGTAGATTAGAATTTGAAACAGAATTTGAAAATGAGGCAGAGGGTCCCGTAAAAGATATGATTTTTGATCCCGATGATCAACCATTAGATATTGAATTAAAATTGACCATCTTAGATATTTATAATTCAAGATTAACCACAAGAGCAGAGAAGAAAAGGTTATTATTTGAAAATGGTCTGATGGAATATAGAAAATTACAAGCAATTGATAAAAAAAGGAGTAAAGAGGCAAAAGAATTATATAATAAGATTAAGCCATTTGCAAAATTAATGACTGCAAAAGATTTTGAGGATTTTCAAAAAGATATCTTAGATGAATTAAATTATAGAGCTAGAATACAAACTTTACAAGAATGGAGATCAAATGGTATTACTACAATAGAAGAAGGTATGAAATATGAACGCGATAAACAAGTCAAGATGGCCACTTTAGAAAAAATTGGGAATGCTTCATTACATTCTTCTTTAGCAGCAGGTGGGATTGCTAGTAGACATAGAACCAATGCATCAACATCTACACCAATACCGAAAGTCTTAGACCATGCACATGATCATATTACAGATGCTAATGGAAGGAAAAAATCCGCTACGATAAATGATATCCAACATGGTTCGGATTATAGATTATTATCACCCGCAGAACAACAATTATGCATACAATTGAAAATTTTCCCTAAACCATATTTAGCCATAAAGGAGGTTATGTTTAGAGAATTATTAAGATCTGGTGGGAAAATGCAAAGAAATGAATGTAAAGATTTATTAAATATCGATCCATTAAAGGCAAGTAAAGTTTATGATTTTTTTTTACAACAAAGTTGGATGTAATACACTATCATACATAATACATAACACATAACACAATATAATATTCTCATACTTTTATTAAAATAAAGCTTATTTTCCCAAATTACGTCATACCAATTCAGGATATACGGTTAAAAAAAATTAATGGAATCTATATCATTGTTTTATATGGTAAATAAAGTATATACGCGTATATATATACGTATGCAGAATAAGTATTACAATTTCTTTACGATTAAATGAAGAATCTTTGTTCTTGGATCTTCCTCCTCATTCATATTATCAATAAAAGTTCCTTGAATATATTCCTTATACTTGGATTGTAAACTTTTAGTAACGGTTTCACTTAATTTACTCTTATAAGCAATGTATTTTTTCACTGATAATTGTAATTTATCAATATCTAAAGAATCCGCCGTCATATATCTAATATTAAGAGTAATATCTATTAATAAATTGTTCAAATAATATTCTGGGAATGTACTCTCCAAGGATAAGTCATAATGCTCAGATTTCCAAAATTGTAAAATATGATTGATTAAATAATCTCTTTGTAAATCTTTAAATTGATCAAATAATTCAATATATTTTTCAGATTCCTTATATAGGAATTCCACCACTTCTTTTCTTAATTCTTTATTTGTCTCTTTATCACTCACAGCATAATAACCCTTTTGTCTATTTAAGTAATGTTTCCCCAAAGATTTCATAGCAATATCAAAGATAGTTAATGCAATATCACCACGTAAGGCTGGATTAGTCTCTTGAGATCCTAACATATTCATATCAGCCTCAGGTAATTCATTTAATTTATCCTTCATGGCATCGCCAGTAGACACCGCTTTTAAATTAGAATCTTCCTTTTCAGAATCTTCTTCTTCATCATCCTCGCCATCCCCTTTCTTTTCTTTAACTTCATTTAACATATCTAATTCTTGTTCTCTTTCATTAATTAAATTCATAACTTTTCTTCTATTAATTAATTTAGTAATAAAATTTAATTCAAATTTAATATATTCATACCATAATTTTGGTATATCAGGATTAAATCTTAACCCATTCTGGAACACAGTTCTACAACTCTTAAAATTTGCATGTGTTTCATATTCATATTTAGCACAACTAATCCAAATATCAACATTATTTGGATGTAATTTTAACAAGTTGTTATAAACTGTATGAATCTTTTTATATGATGTAGAAACACCTCTAGTTTTCAAATAATTTAAATACATGGCCCAAAATTTTAAATCCTGTGGGAATTTATTTGTACCACGTTGATAGATGAAACCAATTCTTTGTTCAATGGAAAAATCAGATATACTGTTAGATTTATGAGATTGTAAAATTCTACGAACCCTCTTGGAACGTAGTTTTTCCACATTAGTCTCATATTGAATATATTTAATGTAATCATTGATATTAGACCCACGAGAATTCAATCTATGTTCAAAATTTGTTCTTTTTTTCATTATGGTAGATACTTCATTTTTAGTAAATAAACCTTTATCTACAAGATCATCCAATTCAGGGATAAATTGTTCTAAATAATATCTTGTTTTTGTAGACATCTTTTACGTATCGCGAGGGGGGATGAGGGGATTTCTACCGATGGCAATGCTATAGTATATTTATAACTTAAAGCTTGAGATGGGCATCTCTAAAATGTACTTTTTATTTTTTTTTTTTCAGCACGAAAATTTTCATTCTTGAAAAAAAATATCAAAATGTTCGAGACCGTTTAACACCTGTACACCCACATAATCTGAAGTCACAGCTTTTTTTTGCTTTGAATTCAAACTTGAGATTTGATTCCGTTTTAGGAAACGGCATTCTGGCGTTTTTGTGCGTCTGTTTCTTTTGCGTCAGTCATTTTTCGAGATTTCCTTTCCCGTTCACGATACACGCTGGCCTGACTGCTCTCTGCCCAAGCTTGTAACCACTTCCGTTCAGCTAAGCCGCTAGGCTCATTGCTTCAATGGGACTTTACCGCTGGGCCCAGCCATTCCCTTGACAACATAGGCTCCCTGCTCCTTCTAACAGTCCCCACGAACCGAGAATCCAGTCCCAGTAGCCTCTGGAGTATCCATTTGGGCTCTATGTACTCCACAACAGTCTCTAACGTCCCATGATCGCCTAGGTCACAGAGAGGCCGTCATGCTGTTTACACTATGGGGAGGTTATTGTCTCAATGTGTATGGGTAGTAGTAAGTTGATGAAAAGAGTTAATTCTTGAGTAATAAATAAATTTATATAGTGTATATTCTCAGTTTAAAGGTTAAAATAAACCACCAAGCAGGAAAAGATGTCTTTAGTTGTCCAAGAACAAGGTTCCTTCCAACATATTTTACGGTATGTTTAGAGATATTGATGAATTTAACGTATTTTGAGACTGTGTGATCCAAATTGAAAACTTTTGATAGAATAAGGTGATTTTATGATGAATAGACCGAATTATAACATATACGAGAAAATAAATTGATTGTGAAAACATCCATAAAAACAGCTTGAGAAATTATCTTGAGTAAAACCACATTAAATTACCATGCATTAGAGATATATTGAAAAGTTGAAAAGATTAAATAAGTTTAATACCCATGTCCATAAGGTTAAACAGTGAATACACCCCACCGCACAGTCTTCAATAGTACACCCGAAACAAATGTTCAAAATACTAACAAAAATCTAAAATTATAAAATATGCTCTATGGCATATATTTAATAATTTAATCCATTTTTAATACAGTTTGTTAAACACTAACGTTGATGGTAACATCAAGATTGTTTACGCTTTAACCACCATTAAGGGTGTTGGTCGTCGTTACTCCAACTTGGTCTGTAAGAAGGCTGATGTTGAATTATCCAAGAGAGCTGGTGAATTAACTCAAGAAGAGTTAGAAAGAATTGTTCAAATTATGCAAAATCCAACTCACTATAAGATTCCAGCTTGGTTCTTAAACCGTCAAAAGGATATTAATGACGGTAAGGATTACCATTCTTTAGCTAACAATGTTGAATCCAAATTAAGAGATGATTTAGAAAGATTAAAGAAGATCAGATCTCACCGTGGTATTAGACATTTCTGGGGTTTACGTGTTAGAGGTCAACATACTAAGACCACTGGTAGAAGAAGAGGTTAAATTATTATTAAATAAAAAAATTTTAACATTAACTTATATTTTTTTTTCTTTTATTAATAAATAAATACTAACTCTATCTATATCTATATAATACGTATGTATACAAATAATACATTATATCTAAAAAAAAGCACAAGATCTTTTTAAGTTATGCCAAGACCTCAGACTTAAAAAGAATAAAACTTTAATGAAAAAAAAAAATATAAATAACTTTTACTTAGAATAAAAAATATAAAGATCTATAGAATATTTTTGTGAGTGGGAATAACACATTCACTCTAGGACTGGATATTAAGAATATATATATGTATGTTTAAGATAATATAAGAAAAAGTAGAACAAACAGTTAATTTATAATTTGGAAATATTGTAAAGCTCTTAAATTTTGTTCTCTTCTCAAATATTGTCTTTGATTTTGGAACCAGACTTGAATAGATTTTTCAGTCATATTACATTGAGCAGCTAAAGATAATCTCTCTTCCTTTGATGGAGCTTTATTTCTATTAAATGCATCCTTCAAAATTTGTCTCTGTTCCTTTGTAGTTCTTCTTCTCTTACGTGTCACTGGAGTAGGTTCATTTGGTGTTAATGGTTTTGTTATAGTAGTAGTCTTTGGATGTAAATTTGATTTTTTAATTATTCCACCATTCTTACACACTTGATAATCATTTGAAAGCGTTACAAATGAATAATTTTTCTTTATTTGTTTATTATTATTATTATTATCTTGAGTATTTTTAATTAATGATGACACATTAGTTGGAGGTAATGGTTTAGCAGTTAAAGTGATAGCAGCTTGATCAAATTGTGTAGTTAAAGAAGGTAATGGATGTTGTGCTATATAATTTGGTTGTTGGATATTAATGGTAGAAGAAGAAGCGGATGTTGTTGCGGATGGGAATCCAATAGGTGGTAAAATAATTGGAGCCACAGATGGAGAAGAAGCATTAGAAGAGGCCCTGGTGGAAGATTCAGGAGTCATTAGATGTGTATTTGAAACTGGAGATGTATTTTTAGACGCTAGATTAGTAGAACTATTATTGGTTGAAGTGAAAGTAGAATTCAAAACATTTTGAATTGGAGGTAATTGGTTTGGAGTGGTAGAAGCAGATGGAGACGAAGCAGAAGAAGCAGTAGCAGAGACATTTGGTCTTGGTTGGTTGATAGCAGCTTGTTGTTGTTGTTGAGAAGGCATCATTTGGGGCATTGGATGCATCATAGGAGATACAATAATTTGTGGAGCTTGATAAGGATTACTTACCATATAGTAAGCTTGACTAGGAAGAGGAGTTTGCATAATATAACCATTTGGATTTGGATTATTTAAAACTGCGTTGTAAGAAATCATTATAATAATGTAATTTTTTGAGAAGCAGCTTGTAATTTGTTTTTTTGTCTATTAGTGGAAGTAATAATTTGATAGATACGTATATATATCTTTTGTAGTCAAAGAGGTCTTTTCTGAATATAAAACAGTAAGGGTATTTGAAGGGAAAAGAGGGAAGAAGAAGATGGGGTTTAAATTTGAAAGGATATAAAGTAGTTTATATATTAAATGCCAATCCCAAGACCAAGAAATTTTTTAGCCAAGCAAAAAAAAAAAACCAAGAAAAGAAGAAAAAAAAAAAGAGTACACGCACAACAAAGATTTAAATTTCTTGTAAGATAGGAAAATAAAGCGAGTTTCAAACGACTTGTGAGGACATACATAAATAATAGAAATACATTGTTAATTGTAACAGTAAATGGCGAGAAGAATTTATGGCAAAAGCAGTAACAGAACGCAAGAAAAACTCTTGGCTTACAAGAAAAACCACGATACAACAATTTCTGTTTCTTATTAAATCCGAGTCTGAAATTCTTCCTCTGAAAACAAAATGTAAGAAAATCTTATGCGAGAGATGACACAATGGGAGCTCATGTCTGGACAATAGAGAGGCACACAAAAAAATAAATTTTATTTCTTGGCTCAAAATAAACGAGCAGTGCACACAATAGTGATATTATTATGTAGGGTATTGGTTTTTGTAAATTGTATTGTTATTAGCCTTTCCTGCACCTCTAAAACAATACATTTGAATTGTTGTCCCAATAAAGTGGGTGAACGAATCTGGTAATTGTCAATTTGCGATAGGCTCCACAGGGGAACTTCTAAATATTATGTCTATTAGGGAACTTCACTATAAAAATGAGGCTTGTGAAGTCATGTTTTATTTAAATGTAACAGAACATATGATGTGAATAGAATGTGACGATAATTCCATTCAACAAGCTTTGCCAAGAAATAGGAATAGTTAAGCGAATGCTTGCAAGTTACACGGTTCTACATTTCGTGAATGAGAAAGAAAAAAGAAAAGTGAGGGGACAACTTGTTCTTTCCGTACAATTTAGCGATTGCATTCAACAACTTTAAAACATGACTTTTTGTATGGAGAAAGACAAAATCACAACACAAACAATATTGTTATAGCCCCCCGTATGTTTAGAAATCCAGTATGAAGGCTGATTTTACTAAAATAATTTTTCAACACAGCCAAGTTTTTTGCCAAGAGATAATTAGGCACATAATTTATTCCCAAAATTTTCGAATGAAATCTTCGCGATTTTATTTTTTTGCGCGAATATTAAAGTTTTTATGGGCAAAAAAAATTTGAAACTGGCAAAAAAAAAGCCTCGTGCATTGTTTAACTTTTCAAACTGCACCTACTATTTTTTCGCTGTTTCCGGTCACGTTCCTTCCCAAACAGGAAATTGGCTGCATTGTCATGCAGCCAATTTACTTCTTTGGGAAAACAATACATTCTGATTCTTTCCCCTTTTTTTGTTAAGATTTTTTTCTTTTTCGGGCCAGAATCAAATCTATTGTTTATGCACCCGATCTATTGTATTTGCAATTCGTTTCATGTTGTTACTGTGTTAATTCTTCTCTTGGCAAAAAAAAAATATTTGTTCAAGGATTTCCAATCTTTTCCGCCTTCTTTCTCCAGTTGAAAAAGTTAGTAATCTCAAAACTGGGGCTTATAAAGTTTCATTTTACAATACTCACTGTTTTATATATATGTTAATTGTGAGATTGTACATAACATGAAAACGTCATAACCATGAAGATAAGGTTTAATTATTTCTTGGTATTTAGTTTGTCAACTATTTTCATATTTGGATTTTTATTATTTCAATACAATCCTAAAAATAGTCATGTTAGCATATTCACTAATACTACTACTATTACTAATAATAAACCATTAAAGGGTAGGTTTCTACATATTACTGATATTCATCCAGATGATCTTTATGCAGAAGGGAATTCAATAAATTTAGTATGTCATCATCCCTTATCAAATAATGATGATGACAATAACAATCATAATAATTTGGATTGGGCTCCAAAATTTGGTAAACCAATGTCTGGATGTGACTCTCCACTGATACTAATGGAATCAACATTAAGTTGGATATCAGATAATCTAAAAGATGAAATTGATTTTATCATATGGACAGGAGATAATATCAGACACGACAATGATCATTTTAATCCCAGATTAGAATCCAAAATTTTCCAAATGAATCAATTATTAACCACGAAATTTTATAATGATTTATGTGAACCAAACCAAAATCCTCGTGATTTGAAAATTAATTTAATACCAAGTATTGGTAATAATGATGTTTTCCCACATAATGTATTCGCCATGGGACCAACTTTACAAACAAGAGAATTTTATAAAATTTGGCATTGGTTTATACCTGAAGAACAACAAAAATTATTTAATAGATTTGGGTCCTTTATGAAGGAGGTAATACCAAATAAATTAGCCGTCATTTCAATCAATACATTATATATGTTCAAAGCAAATCCATTACTTGATAGTTGTATGGATCCAAATGAATCTGGTTATCAATTACTAATCTGGCTTGGTTATACATTAGAAGAATTAAGACAGAGGGGCATGAAAGTTTGGATATCGGGTCATGTCCCACCATTAGAGAAAAATTTTGAAAAAAGTTGTTATCATAAATTTACTTTATGGACACATGAATATAGAGATATTATTATTGGTGGGGTATATGGACATATGAATATGGATCATTTTGTTCCTGTGAATGGACCCAAATCAAGAAAATGGTTAAAGTCTATCTCCAGTGAAGAACAGAATGCAGATGGTGAAGATATGGATCTACCGTTCCTAACACAAGGGGCAAGACCACAAAATAAAGAAACTTATATGGAAGATGTTAAAGATTCTATATATAAGAAAATTGCCCAAAAATTATCGCCAAAGAGAAGGAAAAGAAAGGGTAAGAAACCAAAGACTGCTAAAGATTTACAATATAAATATTCCGTAGTTAATGTTGCAGGATCAGTGATTCCAACATTTAATCCGTCAATGAGAATTTGGGAATATAATATTACAGATTTACCAGAGGTATCAAATCAACAAGAAAATAGTTCTTGGGACCAATTTTTCCAAAGATTAGAAGAAATTATCGACCGGGAATCATTGTCAACTCTTACGGAAGAAGATAAGACAATTCCTAAAAAGATGCCAAAGGGTTTACCCTTAGGTCCAGCCTATGAACCACAATTATTTTCACCCACTGGGTTCATACAATACTATGCAGATTTAAACACAATCAATGATAATTATTATCGATATGTGGAAAATGGAATGAATGAAGATGAAGCCGTGAAGAAAGCATTTAAATATGAAGTAGAATATACTTCAAATGATGAACCATTTACAAATAGAACTCTAATGGTGCATGATTATATGGGGATAGCTGCTATGTTAACTAAAGATAAGGGACAATGGGACCAATACCTTGATAAAGTTTTCGGTTCCACAGGTTATTGTGATCAATAGTTGAACTTCTTCTTTTTTGGGACTATATTCTTACTCTTTAGTTATGTTTATAAATAAAATATACACTGTATATATAAATAACATAGACTATTAATTCTTTTCAAAGATAAATTTCTTTAATTCATCATAAGCCTTTTCCAAATCATCATTAACAATGACTAAATCATGAGCACCAGAATCAGCATATTCCATTTCAGCATAAGCAGCACCTAATCTTTTTTCTAAAGATTCAGTAGTTTCAGTACCTCTACCTTCTAATCTTTTTCTTAAATCATCAATTGATGGAGGAGCAATGAAAAGAAATCTAGCATTTAAGTCGGTCTTCTTAACAGATTTAACACCTTGCATATCGATATCAAGAATACAAGTCTTACCAGAGTTAATAACATCTTTAACGGAATCGATGGTAGTACCATAATAATTACCAGAAAATTGAGCCCATTCAATAAATTTTGAATCATCAATCATTTGTTTAAAATCATCAACATTAGTGAAATTATAATCTTTACCATTAACTTCACCCACCCTTGGTTGTCTAGTAGTAGAAGAGACAGAAAACCCAAAAGTATCTGGATATTCACTGAATAATTTTTTCAAAAGAGTGGATTTACCTGTACCACTTGGACCGGAGATAACGATTGGACGAGACATAACTATTTGTTGTTCGGGGTTGTTTACAAAGGGTTCTAAGAGAAGGAGGCAAAAAGAAGCATTCACGCAAGAGAGATAGTCATCACTAAAAATATGATCTCTGTTTGTTGTTTTCGACTGAAAATTTTTGTTTTTATTTTTTTTTTCCATATTTTCCAAGATTTGAGATCAAGAAAGTTCACATTCTTTGCATTGTTGTGACAGCCTTTTTTACGCAAGGGAAGTGCTGTTTTGACAGGCGGACAACATGCTATAGACACCAAGTGTATACATGTATAACTATGTAGCTATGTAAGCGTATAAATGTGCGATGGTCTGTGTCTCTACACATCATCACCTCACACAAAAACAGCCGCTGAGGCCACTTTTAAAATTCATTTTGGCGGAAGGCAGGAAAAAGTGAAAATTGAAATTAAATGTGCAAAATTGGCAAAAAAAGTGTGCCATTTGATTCAATCGCAGTATATTATTGTTAGAGGTGCAAAGTGTTGGAACAAGTGAGTAGTGTCAATTAATACTAGCACACATATACGACAGATGGTTAGTAGCAAGTTACAACGATATCTTATTACGCTGGCTTTCAAATTCGCCTTTGCTAAAGCTAAGGGATTATTACAGATTCAAGGGGACGGTGATGAGGATGAATTACTGCCTATGCCTGATATGCCAGAAACCACAGATCCAATAGTGAGTGATCCCGATGAAGATATTAGTCCCGTCACAGAGGAAATGTTCTCCTCGTGGGCTTTATTCATTATGTTATTCCTTTTAATCTCTGCATTATGGTCAAGTTACTATCTAACACAACGGAAAATTAGAGCAGTTCATGAAACTGTGTTATCAATCTTTTATGGTATGGTTGTGGGGCTTATTATTAGAATGTCCCCCGGTCATTATATTCAAGATACAGTCACTTTTAATTCTTCATATTTCTTTAATGTGCTATTACCTCCCATTATTCTTAATTCAGGTTATGAATTGAATCAAGTCAATTTTTTCAATAATATGGTTTCAATCTTGACATTTGCAATACCAGGGACGTTTATCTCAGCTATGGTACTGGGGGTTATCATTTACATATGGACTGCTTTAGGTTTAGAAAGTATTAATATTAGTCTAGTCGATGCTTTATCTGTCGGTGCCACTTTATCTGCCACTGATCCAGTGACTATTCTTTCAATTTTTAATGCTTATAAAGTGGATCCTAAATTATATACAATCATTTTCGGTGAATCTTTATTAAATGATGCCATCTCTATCGTTATGTTTGAAACTTGTCAAAAATTTAGAGGTCATCCAGCCGGGTTTTCTTCATTCTTTGCAGGTGTGGGGCTATTTTTAATCACGTTTAGTGTTTCTTTAGTCATCGGTGTCTTTATTGGTATCTTAGTCGCTTTGATTTTAAAACATTCTAGAATAAGAAGATATCCACAAATTGAAAGTTGTATTGTTCTATTAATCGCATATGAATCATATTTCTTCTCCAATGGATGTCATATGTCTGGGATTGTATCTTTACTATTTTGTGGTATTACATTAAAACATTATGCCTACTATAACATGTCAAGAAGAACACAAATCACTATCAAGTACATTTTCCAACTATTGGCCAGATTATCCGAAAATTTTATCTTCATTTATCTTGGTTTAGAATTATTTACTGAGATGGAATTAGTTTATAAACCGTTATTAATTATTGTCACTGCAATATCAATTTGTGTGGCTCGTTGGTGTGCTGTTTTCCCCCTATCAAGATTTGTCAATTGGATTTATAGAATGAAGGCAATTAGAGCCACACGTAGAGAATTGAGATCAAGTGTAGCCATTCCAGATGAAATTCCATACAATTATCAAATGATGACATTTTGGGCTGGGTTACGTGGTGCTGTAGGTGTTGCATTAGCATTAGGTATTCAAGGTGAATATAAATTTACATTATTAGCCACTGTCCTTGTCGTTGTCGTCTTGACGGTGATTGTCTTTGGTGGTACTACTGCCAGTATGTTGGAAATGATGAATATTAAGACTGGTTGTATTGATGAAAATGAAGATAGCGATGATGAATTTGATATTGAAGCCGTAAGATCAAATATTGTTTATAATCCAGCTACTGATGTTATGAGAGAACCATACTCTGATGATCATGTAGATTCTCCGCAATTCTCATCAAATAATCTTGTTGGCGGTGATCCCTCAGCTAAAAACAATAACATTATTCAAACTACAGAAATGAATAGTACGTATGGACAAAGTCATATTATGCTTCCCGGTGAAGTAGATAATGTTACTAATTCTGGATCAAGAATAGAACTTGGTTCCACACCAATACCAAGTGGTACAGTGACACCTTCCAATAAATCAAGAATTGAAATAGAAAGAGAGAATTTAAGAAACAAATTTAATGGAATCTTTAGATCTGATTCTCAATGGTTTCAAACCTTCGATGATAATGTGTTAAAACCGGTGTTCTTGGATAATGTAGGAAACTCACCAAGTCAACAAACGGGAACCAATACACCATCTGAATTGGGTTCCAGAAGACAACTAAGATAAATTCAAAACTGACATATATAAATATACTTTATCATGTATAGATTAAATAAGAGTAATCAAGCTCTGTTAATGCATATTATGAACTGATTGTAACGATATACCACTGTAATGGATTGGTTTCTTATGATATCAGTTTACCCGGTTTTTGCCCAAATTATGCGCTTAATTTAAGCTTTCAAATTTTTTAGTGGTAAATTTTGAGATGAACTGCAATTTGAAATTTATTACAGCTTTTGAATAAGGTGGATTTTTGATTAACAGTAACTCAATTATACTAATAAGAGAGACAGTATAGTATAACTTACTAGAGATTATCTTTATAGTACATTTTAAAGTGGAATAAAAATCATTTGGAAATTTTTTTCTTTACTATTTTGAGGTTTCTAAGAGTTAATACACCCGTTATTACTAGATAAGAATCATTTTGCTACACTTTTTTTATTTCTTTCTTATCGATATACTTCCATAACTACGTTTATCAATACTGTAAAGCTATATTACCATCGTTACAATGATCAAGTTATCCAGGTTTGAAAAATTACAAAAAGAAAAGAATGCATTATCATTTAAACCCTTAATCGATGACTTAGTCAATTCTGATTTAAAAACTTTTTTAGATAAACTAGAAGCTATTCAAGAATGGACAAGACCCAGGGAAGATTTATTTATTTGGATTCCTGTCCTTAATAAGATTGATTCCATCTTATCTGGAATTGTTAAAAAATATGGATATTCAACAAATGATCCAAAGATCAATGCGGTAAGATTGGTTCAAATGGATTTAGAAGATGAAAATACTGTTATTATTTTGACTGCATTTACTAGTAGATTGTTATATCATACAGAAAATAGATATATTTATTCATCTATTGATGTAATGAATGATTTATTAAATTGTCCCAATTTTAAAGTTAAGTATGGTGTCATTAAAGTATTAGCAATTGTTGGTGAAAGATATATTATTGCTCGTGAAAGATTAGAAACTTTATATAAAGCCGGTCTACCAGCTTTAAAGAATAAAGCTTTAACTTTAGCATTAGCATTACCATCCTCGGTCAGTAATGATGATGGGGAACAATTTACTTTAGTGGACTTGTTTTTTGAGAATAAGAAGTATCCAGTTAAATGGACCAGATTTAAATTCAGTTACTATAATAATCCAAATACAAAGGATCAAAAGCATAATACCAAATCAACATTACAAAATAATGGTTCCTCAATGAGAAAACTTGCTTTCACTAATGAAGATTTGAAAAAATCTTCTTTACAACAATTATTTGAAAAGGGTATGGATGTATTACCATCCGATACATGGTATGATTATTCATTAAAAGTTACAGTAGCTAAAGCATTTAGTGATGACTCTCCTGAAAATATCCAGTTGAGAAATACAATAATACAAACTAAATTTATTGCTGTAGCATTCACAAATACAGTTTTCATCCCACCTCATGTTAGTTCCAAATTGTTTGAAGTTGACCCATACACATTTAATAGTCTTACTGATTTTATATCTTTGGCAGAGAGTAGAATTCCTGGTGCTATTCGATTAGATGCCCTTTTTGCATTAGAATGTATTTCATTGAAACATGTTTGGTGTTCTGATATTATGAGAAATCTTGGTGGGAATTTATCCCATGGGATAATGTTTCAAATTTTACGTCAAATTGGTAAATTGTTAAGAACTAAACAACCTGAGGAAGATTTTAGTGAAGAATATAATGTAAGGTTTTTTTATTTAATTTCTAATTTAGCTGAAGTTAAAACATTACATGATTCTTTATTTACTGCTGGTTTGATTCCTTCTTTGTTAGAAATTATTGGCGCCAAAAATAATTTATATAGAAGAACTGAGGCTTCTGCTACACATTTATTAGAGGTATTCATCAATGATGTAGACTCGACTGCTGAATTAATCGATTATAATGGGTTCAATTTATTAATTGACTCGATCACTGAACAAGTTAACTCTGGATTAAATGATCCGAAACCTGAACAAACTTTAAAATTATCTACTGTGGATTTCCTTATACCATATAGACAACAAGCATTTATTAAAAGTTTATTAAAACTTGTATTAAAACTACTGAAGATTGATTCTGGTGATAGAATAAGAAACTTAATAGACTCACCAATACTCGGTTCATTATTAAGTATCTTACAAAATATGGATATTTTTGGTTCTACATTAATTACATTTACACTTGATGTCATCCAACGTGTTATAAATAGTGAACCAACGATATATGCCGTGTTGGTTGAAGCCGGTCTAATACCCTATATTATTGAAAACTTTTCTACATTTATTACCCCTCATTCTGACTTACTTTATCTATTACCAGATGTCATATCTGCTCTATGTTTAAACAGTGAAGGTTTAGCAAAAGTTAAAGAAAAAAATCTGATTGCTCCGTTATTTGAATCAATTCTAGATCCTACTTATGCCAGAGAATTATCGTGGAAGGAAGAAGCCACAGATTTAGGTACTGCTCTAGATGAGTTGGCTAGACATTATCCTGATCTTAAATCAACCATTATTGAATCATTTTGTAATACAGTTAAAGAAATCCCATCTCGTCTAAATTTTGATGTTGTATTTCTTCATGAATCTAAAATTGATGGTAATTGCTTTTACCATTCAAAGACGGAACCTGTTGTCAATAATGAAGAGAATGGTAGTCATTTAGCTTTCTGGGATGAACAAGATTCAGGTGCAATAGTAGACTGCTTCTCAAATTTATTATATGGTATGACATTAGATAACACAACTCTGGATAAATTACCAGAGGTTTTAAATCCAGATACTTTATTCCAAGTTTTAATACCTCAAAGTGCACCATTCGACTATTCTTCATCTCAAGCTATGTTAAATATTACTGATGTACTTCAAATTCTTGATGAACATCATCACGGTTATAATTTCTCTCTCTTCATGAATAATTTAAAAAAGCAACTAGACGGTATAAAGGATTTTTTGGTCACACCAAATGAAACAAGTTACTTCTTGGGAGTTGAAGGTAATTCTCAAAAGATAGAAGAAGCCAACCATCTTATAGATGAACTTAACAGGATATCTGCCATTTTGCATATTATTACAAATGTTTATATTACGTTGATGACATTATCTAATTCAAGAGTACAGGAGATAATAGACTTTTTCCACAATGAGGCTAATACGGATCTTTTAGAAAATATAGGTTTATTATTTCAAAAAGCGGCATTAGAAGAGATGTATATTAAGTCATATCTTCCTGATGATGTAGTGATGCAGACTACTCCCGAAGTCTTTGGACATACCCCTCCTATTCATATTCATCGTTCAAAACCTATCAAGAGTGAAATAAAGGAAGATTATACTTCTGCTAAATTCAAGAACACATTTACGATAAGAAATATTTTAAATAGAATACAATCTGGTACAGCTATAGTGCTGAGATGCTTTTTAAGGCTGAGCCATGCAACGTCTATGGACTTGATCTCTGATGACAAGGCAGTAGAATTGCGAGTCTTCGATACAATTATAGAGCAGTTATGTTCAATGATAAAGGTGGCCTCTTCTATAGAGGACACATCATATCTGCTAGTTCTGTTACACTTTAATACATATGTTATGACCTTTCCAAAAACTACAATTGCGACCACGGAGATAATACAAACGATTCCTGCATATTTATTTTACCAAAAGAAGGGATACCATCTTTACAATGAAATATTATTGAAACTTTTCCATGAACTAACTAAATTTGATGATGTAGAAGCTGTGGAGAAGGTTGACTACCTTAAGGATACCAAAGAAGTCTTAACCCTCAGCGCAGTTACAAATATACTAACCTTTATAAATAAATCCATTCAACAAGAGAATATGGAAAGTATCAGAACTATGACTAATTACTATGTTGATATTGAAGATTATAATGTCACAAGAAGTTTAATGAAACGACTAAAAATGCTCACTCTAGTATTGCTTTCGAATCTGGCACAATCTTTTAATGTTTTCCATTCAACTAAAAGGGTAGTTCCTTATGGTGTCTTTAAACAGCTTCTGACTCTTTGGAAAAATGCATACACTTTGGATCATTCTTCAGATTCAGACAAATTGTATGCTTTCGAATGGGATCTTGTGATACCCTCAGAAAGAAAAGTTATTCTCTTATCGACAGTCGGGGTTGATGATATGGTTGCTAGAAACTATTTAGAAGATCATAATAATAGACTGCCCACCAAGGAATATGCTGCTAGTTTGATTTCAGATGAAGAAGCGGAGCATTACGCAACACTCCTAGAGACAGAAGAATCGATGAATCCAAAGTTAATACATGATAAAGAGTTAGAGAGTGCTGATCTTAACCAACTGAGAGAAGAAGTATACCTTGATAACCTAAAAGCAAAAATATTTGATATATTACCATTATATCCAAAATTAGTTAATGCTATTGCAAAAACTTTGATCCAAGTCTTTATGTGTTTAGATTTGCCTATTAAAGACTTTACAGCAGAAATCTTAAGTCAAATACAAGCAACAAATATAGAGGCAGAAGGTAAACTTTCATCTTTCGTTCATTTGTTCGGTATTTTCCTAAACGAAAGTTTTGTTTATCAACATTCGACTGACTTATTAGAAACATTCATTGGACGTTTAGATGTGTTACTGAAACCAACTTATGTGAATAAGGCGTGGTTTTCTAAGTTATTATACTGTTATGAAATTATTTTATCAAAATCAGAGTTACCTTCTTACGAATCACCTTCAGATGACATCTCCTTACGTTACAAGCTTGTCGCGATGCTCCCTGTTTATAGAATCTCAGAAAGCTCAAAACAAAAAATATTTGATAATTTAATAAGAACAAATGAGATTACAAACTTTTATTCTGCCCTAGCAATTTCAAGAATTCTTTTAATATATAGCAGAGATGATGCATATGCCAAAAATACCGTGAGTTCTGGGATTATTGCAAAGTTACTGAAAGTTATTGGTGCATATCAAAAATCTGAGAAAATCAATTTTCTAGAGTCATCATTTCTTCTACTAGTTAGACGCTGCTTTGAATCAGAAGATCTAATATCAAATTTGATAAGTCTCGAAATCGATAAAAGTTTTACCTCAAGGACATTAGGCAGTCAAAAGGGAAAAGATCGAGATTTAGCTAGCTTATTGGAAGAAAAGCCTCATGTTGTTATGAGAAATCCTCAGCTATTTACTGATATTCTGTCAGAAACTGCCCGTTTTGATGATTTTGGATCAGACAATGTTTTACTGAATTTTACAATGAGAAGGCATTTGGAATTAAAGAAGCAAAATACTCCTAAAGAACCAAAAGTTTGGACCCCCTCACCTCCAACGGGGATTATTCATCTATTGTTGAGTCAATTAATGGCAGCAGCCAATAAAGACTGGCTTTCTGAACCTGCATCAGAAACAACGAATTCTAAAGAGTCTGACAAAGACGCAAAACCACATCCTGCAAGAAATCCGGTTTGTGCTTATATGATCTTTCTACTGAAGATGTTGGCTGAATTAATCAGTAGTTATAAACAATGTAAATTTGAATTCCTGACTTATAGTAGAAAAAATACATACACCGAACGCCCAAGACCTAAATCCACTGCATTGAACTTCTTCCTATATCAATTATTAGATAAAAGCTCATTGAAGGAACCTAATAAGGATGAATCCAAGAGAAAGGATGTCATTGGTATGTTAGCAAAATCTGTCCTTGTTGGTTTTCTTACCAGTGTATTTGATGCTGATAGTGAGAAACTAGATCCTAAAAATGCGGATAGTGATCTTACCTTTATTCGTAAATTTGTCATTGAAGCACTAGTGAAGGTTCTCAAGTCTTCAACTACATCTCCCAAACTTTTAGAAGAAAATGTGAATAAACTTGATGTCTGGTTTAACATCATCAGTTCAATGGTCTATGTTCAGTCTCCTTATTTAAGATTGATGATTGATCCAAATAAAATTGACGCAGACCGCTACCAAATTTGTCGCTTAATGATTGAACTTGGTGTTCCCGCAGCTATTACTGACTGTATGGCAAAATTAGATTTGAATTATCCATTTTGTAAAAGGTTGTTTAACGATGCCGTTGAAACCTTGAATGCAGTTAATTCAACTCGATCGGACTTCGCCCAATACTTTAAAGTTGAAACTCACGATGAGGATGTTGAGGTAGATGAAGAGTCTGAAAAGGAAGAAATGCCTAATATGTTCAGAAACTCTGCTTTAGGTATGTACGATGTTGAGGATATAGAAGAAGAGGATCCGGATAACGATGATGATGACTCGTTAATTGGGGACAATGATGATATTGCATTTGTTGATGAAGATGAAGATGGTTATGAAGTTGTATTTAGTGAGGATGAGGAGGGTAGCGAAGAACATCATCACCCAAGCGATGCTTCTATCAACAGTGAAAGTAGCGTAGAAGAGATTATTTTTGAAGTCGATCCAGATGTATCCGATGAAGAAATGAATGATGTTGAATCAGAAGATATCTCTTCAAATTCAGAGAGTGAAGATATGTCTTCAGATACTAGTCATGACGAATTTGGTGATGAAATGCAGGATTACGACTCCGATATGGAGATTGATATCACTGACTATGACGAAGAGGAATCAGATTGGGAATCTGGCCTTTCAGATTTAACAACATCAGATGATGAGGGTAGCGACGAAGATGAAGATGAAGATGACAATGTTGTTCCAGTCAGATTAGGGAATGGAAGAACCTTATGGTCCCTAGGTAACGGTGTTGAACTTGAAGAAGAAATTTCCGATGAAGACCAAAGAGGAATATTCCGTGGAATTCAACATGTGCTAAATCCAGATGAGCAGCTATTATTTAGAGTTCATGAGGCAAATGGTAGAGGACATAATCATCAACGTTCTTTCCGTCGCCATCCAAATTCGTCAATGGTACCCCCATCTATGTCCCTGCTAAGTGGGAATAGGCGTAATCAAAGTAACCTTATAAATCCGTTAGGCCCAAGTGGCCTTGAACAAGTTGAAAATGATATCACAGCCCAATTAACCACTGTTGGAACTGGTGTCCGTCCAAGAACAGGAAGGCCTCATTTCGCAGATGTCTTGTTTTCAGGTGAATTACTTGACGAAAGAATACTCGATGGAATTGTCATGAAATCTACAATTGCAAGATGGAAAGATATATTTGATATGTTTTATGATTCCAAAAATTATGCCAACTACTTGATCCCAACTATCCTTAATCGTTTGTTCAAGTCTAGTTTGGAACTATATCAACTTGCACAAAAGAAGAAGCAGGAAAAAATGGAAAAGTTAAAAGAAGAACGCAATAAGAGACAAAAGTTATCACAACAAACAACTAATAGAGATACTGCCCAAATTTTATCTGCTAATGATAATATTTCTACCTTGAATTCTCCTGATATTTTACATCCAAATAATACGATTCCAGAACATCATGATCCTATGTATGTTAATATTGAAGGAGCTGATGTGGATATTGCTGGGACAGATATTGATCCAGAATTTTTAAATGCTTTGCCAGAAGACATGAGAGCAGAAGTTTTTGCTCAACACATTCGTGAAAGGAGAGCTGCTGCTGCTCATGATAATATCCATTCAAGAGAGATTGATTCGGACTTTCTTGAAGCAATTCCTGAAGGTATCAGAGAAGAAATTCTTGAAGAAGAAGCTGAAGCAAGGTTGACAGATAGAGTAAGAAGACTTTACGAATCCAGTGCTGAAGATGAAGATGATTACGATATGCTACAAGATGAAGATGCTGAAGATGCTGAACATAGCCATGATCATGATGAAACGAACACTTCCTCAATTCATGATACCTTAGATGAACAATTAGAACATGATGAAGAGGAGCCCAAAAAGAAACAGGGGAAAGTATATTTCGAACCATTGATCGACCGTCAAGGTACTGCCGCCTTAATGAAGTGTGTTTTTATCTCTCAACCATATATTCAAAGAGAAATTTACCACGAATTATTCTCTAAATTGTGCTCCAGTAAACAAAACAGAAATGATATTGTCAATATTTTGTTAATGATACTAAAGGAAGGTACAATGGATCAGAGTTCTCTTGAAAGAGTCTATACTATGATGCTTACACGCTCTCAAGGTAATACCAAACCTACAAACATAGTTACTAAACAACTTCCTGCAGATACAACGCCACTAACTGTTGCAAACCAAGCAATAGAAATACTACAGTATTTGATAGATTCAGACTCTAAAGTTAAGTTTTTCTTTATTACGGAACATGAAAATTTACTGGTCACTAAAACCAAAAAAGATGACATTCATAAAAAAGATAAATTACCATTAAAATACTTATTTGCGTTATTTGATAGAAAACTGATTACTGATGAAACTGTCCTGATGGATTTATTGACAAATATTCTTCAAGTTTGTACTAAACCTTTCCCAGCAATATTGAAGAACAAGAATGGTAATCCTTCTAAGAAAAAGTTCCAAATTCCAAACTTTGACGAGAAGGAATTAAGAAAAATTATATCTATCATTCGTCTTGATAGTTGCAGTACGAAAGTTTTCCAACAAACCTTGAGTATACTCTACAACCTATGTGCTGTTAAAGGAGCTTTCAAAATATTTACGGAAGAACTTACCACTGTGGCAAGAAGTACATCTACTGCTTTAGTGAACGATATTGAATTATTAACAAAAGAGGTTGAAAAGGCTAACTTTGGTAGTGAATTAGATATTGATTTAGTCCAGAAATTAACTCTTCCCAGCTCGGAACAATCGAAGTTATTAAAGGTGTTAACTACCGTTGACTACTTGTATACACATAAGAAAGATGAAAGTGAATATGAAACTGAAGAGTTAATCAATTTATATAATGGAATGAACCTAGGAAAATTATGGGTATCATTAAGTCGCTGCATGTCAGCTTTTGAACAGAAAAAAAACATTATTACATCAGCAACATTGTTACTTCCCGTCATTGAATCCCTGATGGTTGTTTCTAAGCATTGTAATATTTCTAAAAAAGTAGCAACTTATAGAGAAGGCAAATTTGAAGACCTTGAGAATATTGAGGTGGAGAATCTGTTTGTCCCATTTACTGATCAACATAAGAAGTTATTAAATCAAATGATTAGGTCTAATCCAAAACTGATGAGCGGACCTTTCTCTTTGTTGGTTAAGAACTCAAAAGTGTTAGATTTTGATAATAAAAGATACTATTTTATTGCTAAGCTACGTTCAGATAATCATGATCGTCCGAAACTTCCAATTACGGTGAAAAGAGATCAAGTCTTTTTAGATTCTTATAGAGCTTTATTCTTTAAAACCAATGAGGAGATTAAAAATTCGAAGTTAGAGATTACTTTCAAAGGTGAAAGTGGTGTTGACGCTGGTGGTTTGACTCGTGAGTGGTACCAAGTATTATCAAGACAGATGTTTAATCCTGATTATGCATTATTTTTACCAGTTGCTTCTGATAAGACTACTTTCCACCCAAACAGAACATCGGGTATCAATCCTGAGCATTTATCCTTTTTCAAATTCTCTGGTATGATTATTGCTAAAGCTATAAGAGATCAATGTTTCTTAGATTGTCATTTCAGTAGAGAAGTTTACAAGAATATTTTGGATAAACCAGTTTCATTAAAAGATATGGAATCTCTTGATCCAGATTACTACAAATCTTTAGTTTGGATTTTAGAAAATGACATAACCGATATTATTGAAGAAACATTTTCGGTAGAAACAGATGATTACGGTGAACATCATGTCATTGACTTGATTGAAAATGGTAGAAATATCGCTGTTACAGAAACTAATAAACAAGAATACGTCAAGAGTATTGTTGAATACAAATTAAATACTTCAGTGAAGGAACAAATGGATAACTTTTTAGTTGGTTTTTACTCATTAATTCCAAAGGAATTGATTACTATATTTGATGAACAAGAAGTGGAATTGTTAATTAGTGGGTTGCCAGATATTGATGTTGATGATTGGAAAAACAATACAACTTATGTGAACTACACGGCATCTTGTAAACAAGTTAACTATTTCTGGAGAGCCGTTAGATCATTTGATATTGAAGAACGTGCTAAATTACTACAATTTGTTACTGGTACTAGTAAGGTTCCATTAAATGGGTTCAAAGAGTTAAGTGGTGTCAACGGGACTTGTAAATTTTCAATCCACAGAGATTACGGGTCTGTTGAAAGATTGCCATCTTCTCATACCTGCTTCAATCAATTGAATCTTCCTGCTTATAGTTCATATGAGGCTCTTCGTGGAGCTCTGTTACATGCCATTAATGAAGGTTCTGAAGGTTTTGGTCTAGCGTAGAAAAAAGTTAACAAGAAAAATAAATTAAATATAACTTACCTGTATAATATAAAAATAAATAAAATATACTCTATTAAGCTTAGTTAAGTGAATAAAAGTTTACTGTTTCCCTGAATAAGACTAAGATTTAAACTTGTTCTAGGGACTTTTTCTCATCGAACCTTATTATTCTTTCAATTTGTTTAAATTTTGGAGGTATGTTTGGCCTTTCAGACCGCTAATCAAAGTGATAAAATTGAATAGCCCTATGAAAGACAACTCAAAGGAAAAAAAACACATTAAATTAGGGTAATAACAGGACTCCTGTTTATTGTGAAATGAGTAGTGTTGAATTGGAAACTCCTTTTACTATGAACAATTAAAGAATTCTAAAAGTACAATTTTTTCTCAACTATACCTGAGAGTCAATAAATAATTTACATAACGGTACATAAAATAATAGATAAATAAATAAAATAAATGTCTTTTAACCTACTCAATTGGTTTCTTCCTTCTTCCAGGACCAACATTCGAGGATCTCACCATTGATTTCAGTTAGTGCACATATAATTTGAGGATTCTTTTTCATGATTATAGTCATACTTTTCCAAATCTTCTTTCTTTCATTCAAGTCCACTACATCTGCTAAAATTACATCTCTTAATTGCAAAGAATGTAAAAAGGTATCTTCTTTGTCGATTTCCACTTGTGTTTTTAATTTTTCAATAGTAATAGCAACATAGTCTTCAACGTCTTCGTTATATTTAGCAGCTTTTTTCATCTTTGAATCCACCAAAATGGCAATAATTGAAAGTAGAATACTAGCAATAATAACATACTTGTTACGGCATAATGAAGCTTTTATTTGATCACTGTATTTACAAAAGAAACCTGTGAATTCCTTAGAAGTTGATCTCATATAAACAGTTACAACATCTCCATCATCACTTTCAATGTTGAATGTTCTTATTTCTGGCAATTTGTTCAATCTTTTAAGAGTTGAATCCCATAAGTCATTAATTTCAGATGCAGACCATTTGTCATTAATTTTACTATCAAAAATATCATGTAAATGACCACGTGGAATACTGTTTACGGCGAGATCTTTACCATTCCCACAATTAATTTTAGCATTTTGCTTTTGCAATAATGTAACAAATTTATTCACCATATTATTAATAAAATCTTTCTTTCTTACATCTGGGATACAATATTCACTTAATGGGATCAATTTATTCAAAGAAAATAGAGGTAAAATCTTTCTATAGTGAGAATGACAGGTAAGTTCCATATGAGGGAAGCAGATTGCACCTTCTGGACATGACAAACAATTTGGTTTTAGTACAGATAACCAGTTATCAATAAAGGATAAATCTATATTGAAGTTGTCATTGAAAAATGATTGAACAGATGTAGAAACAATTGGTTTAAGGGGTAATTCTCTGTGACAGTAACCGACATTAATTCTTTGTTCCCTATACCAAAGAATATATAATATTGGGATTGCTATTAAAGAAAACATAAAAATATTAAATGAATAATGTTTTATAGTTGGACAGCTTAATCTTTTAAAAGAGATAGATTTGAAATGTGGGAAACATGCCATTTTGGAGAATTGGAAACCCTTGGATGATGATAATATTTCTTCTTCTATGGCATTATCCTTTGATATATCTTTCCTGGAAGATTTTCTAAATTGTAATTTGGGCCATTGAAATTTGGCCTTTGTATCCTCTGGATTTTTTTTATTTCCTTCCTCATCATTATTGGCATAATATCCTTCACTATCATCCACAATATCATTCAAATCTTTAGAAGATTTCGCAGTAACCTCTTTGTTTTGCGTGGATTCTTCTGGTTCAACCTCTTCCACAAAAGCATCCTCCTTTTTAACTGCTGGAATAATTTTTTTATTTAAGTTAGCGTCTTCTTCTGATGCATTTTTCAATAAGACAGCGAATTCTGGTGAAACTTTTAATTTAGATAAGTTTGGTTTTGAAACGTGCCTTTTAACGTTTTTCACTGTAGCGTTAGAAGTTTCATTTTCAATATCAGGTTTTAATGGAGGTTCAATCGCTTGTTTGATTTCATGTTTTGGTTCAATTTGTGAAACCTGTTCAGATTTAACTTCACTAACTTTAGCAGCCTCTGGTTCGTTGGACTCCTGTTTAACCTTTTTCGTCTTCTTAGCTTTCTTCTTTTTCTTTTTATCTTTATTTTCGACAGAAGTCTCTTCTTTTCCCTCTTCTTGCTCTTCTTGTTCTTCTTCCTCCTTTACGATATCTCTTGTTCTCTTTTTCGTGTTAACAGATTCCTTTGATTCTTGTGTTTTATCAGATTTAATTGGCTTTCTAATCCTTTTAATTCCTTTAGAACTTGGTTTAACATGTTTATATCTTTTTCTTAAATCATCTAATTTTGGTACAATTTCAGTATTATATAATCCAAGTAATATATTTTTCCTTGTCTTTGATGGAACTTGAATATTATTTTCTGCTAGGATTCTTCTCAACTGGGGTACTTTCAAAGTCTTGGGATCAAATCCCGGTTCTAAAAACTCTAAATCCATAGGCATTGTTACTGATTCCCACTCTGGATATTTCAATTTAGCGCTTATGAGTTTGGATATTTTTCAATTGATCCTTTTTGGTTTGTTTTGATTATTAAGTTTTTTTTTCATCATTTTTTTGGGCTTTAAAATGCAGAAATTGTCACATAAGACACCATTACGAAAGAACCCACAACAATCAGTATATCAGATGAACTCATCTCCCCAAGCTTTGAATTTTGTCACATAATCTCCATCGTCAATCTTATTTTGTAAAAAATCGAGGATTTTATCATTATATTCAGTCTTTTCTTCCGATTCTTGTTTCTCTAGATTTGTTTTCTGTATATCTGTATTTGTGAAATACGGAACACACCAGGTAATTGGATGATGACCGAGCAAGTCTTTCCAGTTATCATATATGTTCCCTTTATTCCAAATCTTGGTGTATTCTTTATAAGATAAAGGAATTACATATCTCCAAAAGGATAAATCATCCTGATCCTTGTCATTATAAGCTCTAAAACAAACATACATTGTCTTAGAAGTTCCTTTTCTCTTTCTTTCACGTTGTAAATCTAGCATTTCCAATGAGGTTAAATTCCTACTCATATAATAGAAATGTATTAATGTCAAAGTTAAAGTGAACCCAGCACCAAGAAACGAAAGGATAATAATAACAATCAAATTACCATCATGATAACTTGCTGGGATGTAACATAAAGTACTCACCCCAAAAATAATCAAATGACATGATGTATAAGAGACAAACTTAACAAAAGATGGATAATTGTCTTTACCGATGACTCCACCCAACCAAACACAAAAATGATCGAATCTGGGGACACAATGACCCCTTTGCCTTGAATGATGTGTTCTAAACTGTTTAATGGATTCACATTGAGGACACCATAACGGATAACCTTGTTGATCACATTGGTATAAGATGGGTGGCACGGCAGATATATCACTTGATTCATCAATAGAAGATTCAGGCTTCCTCAGTTTATAAGGAGGAATCTTCTGTTGTATTCCTGGCCCACCAAATAAAATTTGTACCCATAGAGACAATTCTACCAATAACAACACCCCAACAATGACAATCAACCCAATGGCGGGAGAATGATAATGTCGTCTGCGATACAATTGATTAACACAAAACTTGTGAATATAAGCCCATTCCCCATAAAACAATAACCCCAGAAACAGAACCGGCACTAACAGACGCAATTTAGCAGCATACTTCCTCAGATCGATATGCATAGATGTTCTGTCTTCCCCTTCTTGGGACTGCCTTATTTAAAGTATCTTAAATTTGCAAATTTAAACATCTTTAATTTTTCAGTATTGAATTTTAAAGATTCCCATCAAAACCCACCCATTTGATCAACCACCACTTGTGTAGTAACCCACTTGAAGGTCGGAATTCAAGCTATTAGTGATAACAAGCATACAAAATAATATATATAACACAACAATGGATGAATATGAGGAAGAAAACAAGGATATGTGTCCGATTTGTAAGACAGATCGATATTTGTCACCAGATTTGAAGTTTTTAGTGAACCCAGAATGTTATCATAAGATCTGTGAGTCCTGTGTGGATCGTATCTTTAGTTTAGGTCCTGCACAATGTCCATACAAAGGTTGTGATAAGATTTTAAGAAAGAATAAATTTAAGACTCAAATCTTTGATGATGTTAATGTGGAAAAGGAGGTTGATATTAGGAAAAGAGTATTTAATGTCTTTAATAAGACTTTGGAAGATTTTAATGGTGATTCAAAGGCATATAATAAGTATCTGGAGGATATTGAAGATATAGTGTATAATTTGGATCATGGTATTGATGTGGTGAAAACAGAGGAGAAGTTACGTACATATGAAGAATTGAATAAACAGTTGATCCAAAACAATATGGAGAGAAATAGACAAGATACAGAGACGTTTAATCAACGACAACAATTTGAGAAGGAAATGAAATTAAAGAAACGTCTATTGGAAAGACAAATCGAAGAAGAAGAACGTCAGAACAAAGAATGGGCTAAGAAAGAAATTGTTAATAGATTAACTATGTCAAACAGTTCCATTGACACTAATGAAGTGATTGATAGTGTGAAGAACACTGTAAAGTTAAAGAAATCATCAGCAAGAAGAAAATTGGAAGAATTAAATAGAGTATTACAAAATAATCCATATTTTGGTAATAGTATGGATCCACATAGTAAACAGATGATGTTAAAGAGGAAGCTAGAGCCCTTTACACCATTTAATGGTGACAGAGATTTACATCAACGGTTTACTGTTCAACAGGATCAATATGAGGATCCATTTATTCAAGATTTGGAGACAAAGAAAGAATATATTGCCTCTGGGTTCCGTGCTGATTACACATATGAAAGATTATTAACAGAGGCATTCATGGGACTTGGATGTGTAATTTCTGAAGAGTTGGCCTCGCCTTAGAAATGTTTTAAAGAATATAGATATTAGAAAGAATATATAAGACGTATATATATTTGATAAGATAATAAAACCGTTGCATGGAAAGTTCATATATTTTATTCATTCTTCTTTGCACCGTAAGTTAGATTCTTGTTACCGGGATAACCTTTAGTACCACCGTGGTGACTACGATAAATGAAGGCATGTTGTTGTTGCTGCTGTTGTCTATTCATATCGTCCCTTAACATAGTTTCATCATAACTCGGTGGGGGCTCGCTTGGATACCGTTCTTCTTCCCCTTTCTCCTGGTGTTGTTGTTGTTGTTGCTTGTTATTGTCCATCTCCTTCTGTTTGTTGTGTTGTACTGTATTTTGTTATTGTTTGTATAGTAATAGCAATGTTAATTGGTGGTAAGTCATCTTTAAAAGGCTTTTATTTTGAATCTTACATACAAAAGCCTTGATGAGAGAAGTAATAAAGCAAAAGGTAAAGAACACAAGATGCTAAGGACAGTGGAGATAAGTGCAATAAAGAAGTGGATGTCCCGTCCACCATTAACCACTTTCGTCAGAGGTAAACGAACGAAAGCTGCGAAGAATGGGACGGGAAACATATCCCCCGTAATGCAAAAAGCAGTGACACAGTTAAGCGTAATGAGTGCACGTAAGAAACAACCAAAGATGTTGAAATTATCCAATGAAGATTTAATTAAACATCAAACAATTGAATCTGCTTGGAAAATATACCAGGATAAACTTCAGGGACAACGAACAAATCGATTGAAAAGACAATTTTTTGCCATCCAGGAGGCCATGGAGACCTTAAAAGAACTTGATCCCGAGTTATTTGCCATGGCAAACGTGGATGAAAGTGGAAAGATATTCCCATTGGAATTAAGAATCCCCACAGATTATCCTGCCAGAGAGATATGGCATTATGATTATACGCCTTAAAAAACCTTGTAAATGTGCTTTCTATATATCTATGTAAATGACTATAAACCAACCCAACTGAACCGTTTCCATTGATTTGAATCTTTATGATGATGTTTTGAATGTGTCAATTTACGACCCATTTTCTTATTATATAATGCAATCTCATCTCTTTGTAATCTTTGAGTGTGTCCCGATAGATTAGTGACCACATTTTCAAATGTGACTTTATCCTGTGTTAACTCTTCTTGCAATTTAGTCAATGATTTCAACTTCACCAACTGTGAATCAATAACATTACATAATTTATCATGATATGCTTGTAATTGTTCTGGATCTATCCCATTAGTTTGTAAATCCCAATTTAGCAACTCTGGAATGTGGGATTCTTCTTCTTTATCTTCTTCTTCCCCCAAAGAACCAGGTTGATGGAACTTTGGTGTATATTGTATTTTAAAATTGTCTCTTAAGATCATTGTATTGCCATTATTATTACTTTTATCTGCCTCTATCACTTTACATAACTTGATGAAAAGTGAATCGTCCAATGGCACCACCTCTTTATTCAGTTGTTCTGTATTTGCCGTGCTGGTGTCTTCAATACCCAACACTTGCAATAAAGTGGCTCGTATATGTGATTGTTTCCAAATGAATGGAGACGTATGCATTCTCCCACTAAACAACTGTTCATAAATGACATGAGGTCGTTCTTCTTCCAACAATTTCATCAATGGTGGATCTTCCACTTCTTCTTCTTTCTCCTGCTCATCCTCACCACCTTCCAATGGACCAAACAATGTATCCAGACACTGTTTTACTTGTTCTTCCTCCTGTATCTCATTAACATTTTCTTCTTCTTCCTCAAAAGAGGCGTCCGAGAAGTTCCCAAAATCGTCGTCGCTGCTTTGTTCTACCACATCTTCCTTTACGTTACCGTCTGCACTCATCATTAGCCTCACTGTACTCCTCTATGCCTTCTTTTCACAACCACCTTAACAGCAATTACACCACCTTTAAAGACCCCATCAGCTTTGTTTACAATTTTCCCGTTTCTTCAAAAAGTGAAAAAAAAAATATCAAAACAAAACAAAACAAAACTTCGAAGAGAACCACAAAACAAAACAGAAACCAAAAGGCACAATTTGCACTCAGTTGCTGTAGTCAAGGGTTGAAATTAACATCACAGTGAGGAAGTGTGCGAAAAATGGATTATGACAGTTTGTCCTTCGAGGATGACGGCAAGAAGTTTATTGCGTTGGTTGTTTCTGATAATTCAGATATGGATGACAGTGGGATCCTTGAACAATCGGGAGAGTCTGTTACGAGTACTCCCAAACCTTTAAAGAAAAGCCAGGCGGCACCATCGCCCGTGGTGGTCTTGAGGAGACCTGTTAACAAGAATAAAAACAGAGACGTGACAAAGAGATATTCAATGATCATCCCGGATAACAATAAACAGGATTCTCCTGCTGCTGCCAATTTACTCAGACCAAGCCATACTAATAATAGCGCACATACACCAAAGAGTGAGGAGAAGAAACGATGGTCTTTTATATCCAATCACTCCTCTTCATCAAAGAAAAGGTGGTCTACTTTATCAACTTTTACCATTGACTCTGTATCTTCGAGTAATGGATCAAATAATAATAGTGGACACAATACCCCCAACGGTAAGAATAAACGGTCAAGTAAAAGATTCTCAACTGCTAGCAATATATCAATGGCTACTACCACGACAAGTACAAATAATACTGAAGTGGTATCCTTCCAAATCAATAAAAACAACAGTTTGGAAAATTCTTCTATCAATACAGGAAAATCTACATCATCAATGAAGAGATCCTCAACAGGTTCATCTTTAAGACAATTTTTAACTAACATGGTCACACCAACAGATCATACAAATAATAATAACACCAACACATCAACAACAAAGAATAATACCCAACCTGATTCGCAACATAATAAAGAAAATCAATATTCAATTAAACATAATCATAAAGTGAAAAATCATACTAATCCACCTGTGATTAAAGTAGAGGCAAGGCGTCCTTTACAAAGACTTAATGATTCGTATGTTAATACTAATACAGAACAACGTCATGATAATTCATCTCTTTATAATCTTATGAATGGTGATATGGAAACCACAAATTTGAATCAATCTATGGAAAATTTATCTCTTAGATCCAAGAGATCAAGTATATCTTCCTCATCATCTTCATCTTCTTTATCTAAGTGGAAATTTTGGAAGAAAAATAGTAACAGTTATAACAACAGCAACAATCACCATCACCATCACCATTCCACCACACTTAATAATTCTGAATATGGACACAAGTTAAGAAACTCTACAAGTTCTCAAACAATCAACATATCCTCTTATTCATCTAATTCAGCTACTACTTCAAATAAACATCATATCCCACAATCTACTTCAACAAGAAATCTTCATAATCAATTGAATGAAAGACCTTTATCAACATATTCTTATGAGACACATAAATTAAGGTCAAAAAACAGTTTATCTGATTTCCATAAATCATTTTATAATACAGCAAATGGGTCTATTGCCACTTCAATTCATAATATTGCTGATATGAAGAGTGAATTTTCTTTTTATTCTAATGTGGATCATACCAATAATAATAATAACAATAGCAACACAAACGGATCTCACCCAATTTCTTTAAAGAAAAAATCGTCAACTTCGAGTTTATCCATAGCAGGCTTAAAACATAGAACATCACAACATAGTTTAAAACATAAGACTTCACATTCTTCTTTACAGAAATTTAAGACAAGACGGAAATCTGCGACTAATGATGATGGTTCAAGTTTCTTAACTACTGGTTCTTCTATAAATTCAGGTCATAGTGGTGGTGCATCAAGTAATCCAAAGATTTCTTTACCTATTCCAAATCAAGTGTCTAGAGATAAGATAAGAACTAAATTGAAAAATTCTACTTCTTTATTATCTTTAAATTCTCATACCCCAGTAGATAAGAAAACTTATGATGAGACAATCTCGACTCAGTTATTACAATTATGTACAGTACGACATGTTATTGATTACATTGATCTGGATTCTGATAATAATAAACATTTAGAAATATTATCATCTAACCATTCTATACAATTATCAAATCACATTTGGAGAGCCACATCAACAACAGATCCAAATCAGACAATTATTTGTAAAAAATTTACTTTGTTAAATGATAATGATGATGTGATATTGAAAGAATTACAAATGTTATCCCTTTGTAAGCGGACCCCAGGTTTACCCCAATTATTACAGAGTTACATCGTCAATGATAATAATAATGAAAATATCCTATATGTGTTCTTAAAGGATCATGGGAACCCAATCACTGAGATTATAATGAATAGTTGGTCACAATGTTTAAAAATATTTTGGCAATGTGTTAATATCCTGTATGTTGCAGAGACAAAATTTCAATTTGAACATCGTAATTTAACGCTAAACCATATATTAATGGATAAAAATGGTACTGTGACATTATGTGATCTATCAATGAGTAGAGCGCAATATGGTAAAGAATCGATCCTATTCACAAGATTAGATCACCCAACGTTTTTCCAAGGTGGACAAGATTACTTGTATGACACATATCATTCAATGAGATCTGTTTTCATTCAACATGGTGAACAATGGAGTAATTTTGAACCGAAGACAAACTTATTATGGTTACGTTACATTGCAATGAATTTATTAATTAAAAACAAAGATAATAAATTAATGGGACCAGGAAGAGAGAAATTGACCAAGATAATAACTCTATTAGATTATCACGGATTGTCAAGTGGGAATAAACGTAGTTCTCATCTTTTCAGTAAAAGGAAAGAAAATGATATTAAATGTGCAGGAGATTTGCTAAGATATAAATAAACATTCCCAATTCCATTATTCCACACATATATAAATACATAATTACATAGTTAAATGTAGACATAACGTGTTATTAATATCTTCTTCACACTTTCTTTTTTTCTTCTTGCTCGACAGTAACGAAATCTGAAATTACTTACAATGAAAATACAAATTTAAACGCCCAAAACAGCACTAAAATACAGATCAAGAAGGATACATCAATTGGCAATTAGCTGAGTCCACCACTATGCAAATCCTTAAATTACCTTGGTTACGACATACCGAGGAATCTCGAAACTATGAAGTTTATACCGTGGATGTGAGTCCCGATGGGAAAAGAATAGCTACTGGTGGATTAGATGGGAAGATTAGAATATGGTCCATGGATACAATCAAAAGAATTCTGAATGGAGGTGATAACAAGGTTAGTGATGAGAATAAGATGCCCATGGCTAGTATGAGTAGACATACAGGTTCTGTGACATGTGTCAAGTTTTCACCAGATGGGAAATATTTAGCTAGTGGATCTGATGATAGAATTCTATTAATTTGGTCCTTAGATGAAGAACAAGATAGTATAAGACCTGTGTTTGGTAGTAATTCCATGGATAAAGAACATTGGACTGTAGTGAAGAGATTAGTGGCTCATGATAATGATATTCAAGATATATGTTGGGCTCCAGATTCTAGTATATTAGTGACCGTTGGGTTAGATAGATCTGTAATCATTTGGAGTGGATCTACATTTGAGAAATTGAAAAGATTTGACGTTAACCAATCATTAGTGAAGGGTGTAATTTTTGATCCAGCAAATAAATATTTTGCTACCACATCAGATGATAGAACATTGAAGATATTTAGATATCATAAGAGTGGGAATGTTTCATTTGCATTGGAACATATTGTCACAGAACCTTTCTTTACCTCACCATTGACTACTTATTTTAGAAGATTATCATGGTCCCCTGATGGGCAACACATTGCTGCTCCAAATGCTACAAATGGACCTGTCAGTTCTGTGGTTATCATCAATAGAGGTAGTTGGGACAGTGATATAAGTTTAATCGGTCATGATGCACCCACTGAAGTGGCTAGGTTTAATCCTAGATTGTTTGAAGTATCTAATGGAAATGGTGATAAACCTTCTTCAAAGATTGCTGACAGTACCCAGAATAATAACAGTAATACTAATGTCGACTCTGTCTTAGCTACCGCGGGGCAAGATAAATCATTAGTGATATGGAGTACGAGTAGAGCTAGACCAATTCTTGTTGCATATGATATTGCCAATAAACCAATCACTGACATGTGTTGGTCCATAGATGGGTCTATATTATTTATCACCTCTTTAGACTCCACTATTACAGTAGTCTCATTTAAACCTAAAGAATTGGGTATCACTATCCCATTATCACAAAATATGGAACAATTACATCGTTATGGTGTAGATAAGGATTCATTAGAATTCCCAGAAAGTGTCAAACAATTATTACTTGAAGATACAGCAAAGAAAGAGATGAAGACTCGAATAGCAAATTTAGATAAACGATTTGGTGATTCTCCACAAGATGATGGAATAAAGGATAAAAAAATTGTACCTGCAACAAGTAAAGTCGAAACCACATTAAAGGGCCATGATCATATCTCCAAAAACACTACTGTCAATATTCTAATACCGAAACGTAAGAAAGATTTAAAATCTAATAAACCTGTGGCCATTGTGAATGGTAAGAAACGTGTAATGCCAACATTAATCTCATCACCAACAAAGAAAAGGGCTACATTGTTAACTACACCGTTACCACAAGTTGAGACGAAAAAATCACAAAAGAAAGTAATGATTAATGGGATATCTGAAACATTAAAGAAAAAAACTGGATTTGGATCTATTGATGTTCCAAGATTGGGTATTCACACGTTAATAATGGGTACAAGGGAGAGATTAAAAACAAGTAAATTCTTACAAGATGAGGACAATGTTGAAAATGGTAGTAGCACCATTCCAATTAATGGTGGTAACAATAATGTTATGAATATAGATATTGAAGATGATGAGGATGAAGAAGACGATTATGTAATGACTTTGAATTCCAAATTGACGCCAGAAAAAGTTTGGAGTGATGAACCTAATACAAGATATATTGAAAATCCAAGTATTATACCGGATACAGATGTAGTATTAAGTGAGTGTGGTGATATTAATAAAGAATTCCACGTATTGGAGATAAGAAATGGTGTTGAAAGGGCTATTCAATTTGATACCCCAGCATTAATAGAGAATCCAACTAGAATTATTGGATATTCCCAAGGTAAACGTACTTTTGAATTTTTTATGCCTGAGGTAGTGCTTTCTGTAGTTGGGTCCATACAATGCAAATGTTGGTGTCTAGCCACTGCAAGAGGGTCAATTTATGTTATATCATTTAACGGTCACTTAAAGTTGCCATCCGTGAGTTTGGGTCACAAGGTGATTAAATTATACATTGAAGGCTCTGATTTATTAATAATCACAGAAAGAGGACTATTATTCGTTTGGGATTTACTTACTTTGAAAAGTGTTCATAAAAACATCCCAATCTTACCCATCTTAAACAATGAACCTACACAGGGGCATAGAGTACGTATAAATAAGACTATTACTGCGATGCGAGTAGATCAAGATGGAGATCATGATGTCATATTACAATTAACCACAACTACTGGAGATCCTGTATCAAGTAATTACAAATGGAAAAGTTCATTGGGCTGTTGGATATCGCAATAGCCGTTCCAAGCTCTCTTAATTACTAATTTAACCCATCGGAAAGCATTGGAATTATGCTTAGGGCCTCCACTTCCAATATTATCAGGCACAATTGCATAATATTACGATTCTCAAATTTCATTCCTTGGGCGAAAATCTGGAAAATCTGAAAAATGTGGGAAAATTCCATAATAAACAATGACTTTTAACAAATTTTCACAGTAATGAATGCATAAATTTTAATCACACGAGTTTTGTTTTAGAGACTTTATTATTATTCACAGGATTTCAGTATTGTTATTGATATTGTTAATCTCCCTTTGAATCAACTTTTTTTTTCCAGTTTTCCTTTTTGCAATAGTATGAAAATTTTTTTTTTTCACTGGAATATTTAAGTTAAAGGGGGGCCAGGAGGGTTTAAAAGAGATTTCATCTTTCTAATGTTGTGTTATTACTTTCCCTTTTCAACAGAGTTAATCAAGTAGTCTTTATCCAATATTATCTTTGGTAAACTACAAATAATAATATATACCAAATAATTAAATCTTTGAAATAAAGAAAATATGGGTAAGACTTTATACGATAAAGTTTTCGATGCACATGTGGTCCATAAGGATCCAAAGAATGACTCCTACCTGTTATATATCGACAGACATATCATTCATGAAGTGACCTCCCCACAAGCCTTTGAAGGGTTGGTCAATGCCGGTAGAAAAGTGAGAAGACCAGATTGTACTTTAGCTACAGTGGACCATAACATTCCAACAGATTCAAGAAAGGACTTTAAATCTACTGGAACTTTTATTAAAGAAGAAAATTCCAAGATTCAAGTTATGACTTTAGAACAAAATGTTAAAGCTCATAAAGTTCCCTTCTTAGGGATGACTGAAGCCAGACAAGGGATTGTCCACGTTATCGGGCCAGAACAAGGTTTCACTTTACCAGGTACTACTGTGGTTTGTGGTGATTCTCATACTTCTACTCATGGTGCATTTGGTTGTTTAGCTTTTGGTATTGGTACCTCTGAAGTAGAACATGTTTTAGCCACTCAAACCATTATTCAAGCTAAATCAAAGAATATGAGAATTACAGTCAATGGGAAATTAAATCCAGGTATCACTTCCAAGGATTTGATCTTACATATTATCGGTGTTATTGGTACTGCTGGTGGTACTGGTTGTGTGATGGAATTTGCCGGTGAAGCCATCAGAGATCTTTCTGTTGAGGCTAGAATGTCTATGTGTAACATGTCCATTGAAGCTGGTGCTAGAGCAGGTATGATTGCTCCAGATGAAAAATGTTTCGAATATTTGAAAGGTAGACCATTGGCTCCAAAGGATGATGAATGGGAAAAGGGTGTTGCATTCTGGAAGACTCTTTATTCTGATGATGATGCTAAATTCGATAAAGAAATCGTTATCAATGGTCCAGATATTGTTCCAACTGTCACTTGGGGAACCTCTCCACAAGATGCTTTACCAATCACTGCTTCTGTTCCTGATCCAGCTAAAGTTGATGATCCCATTAAAAAATCTGGTATGGAAAGAGCTCTCGAATATATGGGTCTTGAACCAAACACTCCATTACAAGATATTAAATTAGATAAGATCTTTATTGGGTCTTGTACAAACTCTCGTATTGAAGATTTAAGGGCTGCTGCTGCTGTCGTTAAGGGACAAAAGAAGGCTAGTAACATCATTAGAGCCATGGTGGTCCCAGGTTCTGGTCTTGTTAAGAGACAAGCTGAAAGAGAAGGTCTAGACCAAATCTTTGTTGCTGCCGGGTTTGAATGGAGAGAAGCCGGTTGTTCAATGTGTCTAGGTATGAACCCTGATATCTTATCACCTAAGGAAAGATGTGCTTCTACTTCTAACAGAAACTTCGAAGGTCGTCAAGGTCCGCAAGGTCGTACCCATTTAATGTCACCAGCTATGGCTGCTGCTGCCGCCATTACTGGTCATTTAACTGATATTAGAACTTTTGACTATAAAGATGGTGATATTGCTAAACTTTCCATTTCATCAGATGATGAAACTGCTGAAGATAAGGAATTACAAGATGAAAGTTATGATCACAGAGAACCAACTCAACCACCTGAAGCTAGTGTTAGTGTTTCTGATGATCAAGTTAATGATATCCCAAAGAAGACTTCTGATGTTACTGCTTCTTCTGCCGCAGTTCAACCCTTTACCACTTTAGTGGGTATTGCTGCTCCATTAGATAAGGCTAATGTTGATACCGATGCCATTATTCCAAAACAATTCTTGAAGACTATCAAGAGAACTGGTTTGAAATCTGGTCTTTTCTACGAATGGAGATTTAACAAGGGTGGCGATGGTAAGGATGTTGCCACTGATTTTGTCTTAAATGTTGCCCCTTGGGACAAAGCTGAAGTTCTTGTTGTTAGTGGTGATAACTTTGGTTGTGGTTCTTCTAGAGAACACGCTCCATGGGCCTTAAAGGATTTTGGTATTAAATCTATTATTGCTCCTTCCTTCGGTGATATCTTCTATAACAACTGTTTCAAGAATGGTATCTTACCAATTAGAGTTGATCAAAAGGTTATTGTCGATGAACTTTTCCCAATTGCTGAAGCTGGTGGTAAGATTGCTGTTGATTTACCAAACCAAACTATTGGTGACGATAGTGGAAACATTATCGTTAAACATTTTGAAATCGAAAACTTTAGAAAGCATTGCTTGGTTAATGGTCTTGATGATATTGGATTAACTTTACAATTAGAGGACTACATCACCAAATATGAAGCTGTTAGAAGAGACAAATATTCCTTCTGGGAAGGTGGTTCCGCTTTATTGAACCAAAAACTATTCGATATCCGTTCTCCATTGGATACCACTTTTGATATTGTTCACGCAGAATGGTGATTTAAAGATGATGTCACCCGTGTATCTTATTTATTTATTGTCCTTATTTATTTATAAGTATCGCGATTTACTTATACTATATTTATTTATTTATTTATTTATTATTTTCTTTGTTAGTTCTAATTTCTTATTACAACTAGTTATTTCTCTCTCTGACTAAAGTTAAATCATTATTCCATTATCAAAGTTATTTTACATAAAAGGATTTTTGTATATAAAGTTTTTATATCAGATTTATATCATTGTAACAAACTAGTATGAGGATTTTATTTTCTTTTAGAGTATCGTTTCAGCATTACAACAGTCATAAATTTTTTTTTATGCAAAACCGAACGGATTTGATACACTAGCATTCATAATGTTTGCTTGGCCCTGTGGCTGTTGTTGTGGTTGGGCTAATTGTTGAGGACCGTTACCAAAACCAAACCCAGTTGGTTGAGTCTGCAACATTGGCTGTTGTGGTAAGATTGGTTGCTGTTGTAATATTGGTTGTTGTTGTAGCATTGTTTGTGGTTGTGATATAAATGTGTTTTGTAATCCTTGAGAGATCCCCGCGACCGGATTGTTCATCATTTGTGGTTGGTTTACCAGTTGAGGTTGTTGCATAACACCACCTGTTAATTGTGTTTGAGGCAATGGTGCAATACCACCAGTCTTTTGTAGAGTTAACCCAAATTGGGATTGAGGTTGGAAGCCACCCGTCCTTTGTAATGGTAGTACAGTATTTGGTGCTTGTGGTATTATATTAGTACCACCAGTTAATTGATTACCGAAACTTGTTTGTGGTATAACATTAGCACCACCAGTTAATTGAGCGCCGAAACTTGTTTGAGGCATGATATTTGCTCCACCCGTTAATTGGGCGCCGAAACTTGTAGCAGGCATAGCACCACCTGTTATATTGACAGGCATTAACCCACTACCAGTCTTTTGAACAGGCAATACTGAACCAGCAGGTGGTAAACCAAAAGTTGTAGCTGGCATAGGATTTAACCCACCTGTAGTAGATATTGGTAATAATCCACCAGTTGTTTGAAGAGGTAATAACCCACCGGTTGTTTGTAGAGGCATTAATCCACCTGTCGATTGAGCACCAAATGTAGTTTGAGGCATCATACCACCAGTAGTAGCGATTGGAATCAAACCACTTGCAGTCTTTTGAACAGGTAAGATACCACCAGTTAATTGGGCACCAAAAGTAGTTTGTGGCATGATCATACCACCTGTCTTTTGTAATGGCATCAAACCACCAGTAGCAAATGGCATCATGACGAAACTAGTAGATATTGGAAGGATATTGTTACCACCGGTCTTAAATGGATCTAATGGAACTAAAGCAGGACCACCAGTTAAGGTGTTAGTGACTTGTGGAGCAGTTGTTTCAGCATTGACAGATTCTAAATTCTTTAAGTTTGGTTCTGGAATGGCTGTTGCGGAAGAAGCCGGGACTGAGCCCTTCTTTGGAGTCAAAGGTTCTAAATCTAATAAGTCTTGGACAGAACCAGTAAACTCAGCGTTATTAGCAACTAAATTTGGTTGAGATTTAGCAGCTGGTCTAGCAGTCCAAGCGTCATCATCTGCAACCGGGGCAGAGACAGCAGCTACTGGAGCAGTTGCTTGTGGTAACAATTGTTGAGCTACATTAGCTGGTTGTGCAGCAGTATTGACCTTCAAAGATCCATCTGGTTGCGTGAATAAGCCACCAGCTGGAGCAGCTTGAGCTTCTCTTCCAAATTTGTTATCAAGATACTTCATCACTCTCACAATATCACCTTCACGTAAACCTAAAGTTCTTAACATTGAAGAATTAATATCAGCTTGCATATCCTCTGTGATTTGTTCTCTATCGAAATTAATAGTATATCTTTGACAATTACTAACATCAACACCAGAGTTTAAGAAGAATTCAAACCAGTCATAGTCATTCTTATTTCTCTTTGCAGAAGCAGAACGGTTAATGGAGGTACTACGTCCCATATCACTTAACCCAACTTGAGAATCTGGTCTTGGGGGCTTAATTGGAGGTAATTCTTTCTCTTCCTTTAATTTATTTCTTTCTTCATCCAATAATTGTCTCGCCTTCTTTAATTCCATTAATTCTTTTTCTCTTAATCTTCTATCACGTTCCTTTTCTTCCTTTTCTCTAATTCTTCTTCTTCTTTCACGTTCTTGTTCTCTTGGGTCCTTACCGGATGTTGAACTGACAGCTGCACTACTAGACCTTGGTTTAAATTTATCTAAACTGAAACCAGTTACTCTTTCAACATAAATTAAATCATCTTCAGATAATTTGTCTGCAGCAACAGCGATCTTAACACCATTAGATTTATGTAAATGGATCTTACCTTCAGCACAACCAATAAATTGAGCTTCAACTTTGAATGTACCACTTCTATCCACCCAAATACGTGATTTCTTTGGATCAGGGAATGCTTTCTTACTAGGACCACCGTTTTCATCACGATCATAACCAGCTGCAGCCTTTACATTACTTACAGAAGAAGATCTCTTCTTTCTATGAGCAAGAGAACCAAATTTACTCCTTGATTTCTTTTCAGAAACGTCTTGATTAGCATCAGATTTCCAACTACCTGAGTCTACAGATAGATGGAACCCATTAGAATGAGAATCTTTTGATTTAGATGGTGATCCCTTAGCCATTTTCTTAATAGAATTGAAAAATCCACTGCTACTTCTTTCTGGTTTAGTATGAACACCTCCAACAGGTTCCACAAATTGGGCTGGAATAACACCTCTTTGGCCGGTTGAGACATTTTCACACATCCACCAATCTGGAGATTTCTTGTCATTAATAATGTAAACCATATCACCTTCCTTCACAGTCAATTCATCTTGAGATTCTGCAATGAAATCATACATAATTTTTCCCTTTCTCTTGGATTTAGATGCGGTTTCAATTTCTTTTATACCAGCACCACGAGATGCACCTTTATATTCACCTAAAATGGCCATAATTTCGTTACATTTATCATTATTACCTGTGTGTAATTCCAAATTCTTGTATGGATCCACAAATTCTAAAAACATATGTTTTTTTTCATGATCATAGGAGACTAATTTATCAATCGTCCATTCTTGTGGTGGAGAATTTTTCTTACTTGGAATAAATGAAATTCTATTGTGACCAATAGCTAATTTGGCTTTATGTTTCTTGCGACCATCAATTTCTTGAACGTTCCAAGTTTGATAAAAATCATCATAAGGTTCATCATCTCTATCATCATATCTATCAGTATTTCTTCTTTCTTGAGGTGGTGCACTATATTTATCTTCATCACCTGCAAAATAAGACACTCTACTTCTTGCTCTATCTCTATTGTCATCACGTCTATTATCATAATCTTCATCCACGTTGGTTGAAACAGGTCTCATTGGTTTTGGAGGAGGAATGTCTTCTTCTTCTTCTTCATGTCTTCTATCCAATGGTTCATTATCGTAGTTGTTATCATTATGTTGAGGTTCAGGAAATGGTTCTGGGGTAGAATAGTCCTCTCTAGCATTATGTTGTGGTGGGGGTAAAAAATTGGAGACTACTGCAGGTGTATTAGTAGTAACTGGGGGTGCAGTAGTAGTAGCAGCAGCAGTTGTGTTGGTACCTTCTTCAATTGGTTCAACATAATTGCCTGGAACAAACCCAAACTCATTAGAAACATTTGATTTCACAAGAACCCAGTCTGGATCCTTATCGTCATATACATCAAATGTGTCATTTTCATGGAACAATAATTCTTCACTAGGATTTTGAGGTTGTTCATAATCATATAATGCTTTGACATGAGAAATCACAGGTGCTTCTTCAATATAGTTAGAAGGCACAAGACCTGAAGGTTCTTCTGTTTCGGTGCCCAATAACCTCTTTTTTACGGTCCACCATTCATCAATATCTGATTTAGCCAAAAGATATAATAAGTCATCCTCCTTAATAGCTAATTCTTCAGGAGTTTGAGGCTCGTAGGAATAAATAGCCTTATAGACGCCAATGAACACAGTCATGTTTGTGTTGTTATAAGTGATAGTAGAAGTATATTTTTCTTTTCTTCCCTTTTCTTCTTAGGTATGTTATTTTTTTTTTCGTCTTTTTTGATTCAAAAGAAGGGTGAATAAAAACCAAAATATGTCGATATATATATGTATAAAATGATAAATTACGACAAAAACCACTGTTGAACAACCTTGTTGTGGTAGTATCCTAAGAATCGGATCTTGAATGCAGTCTTTCTGCAATTTTTGAGGGAAACTCTTAATGAAACTTCTGGAATCTGTTCTCTTAATTTTCCATTTTTTGCAGAATTCATAATTTTTTTCAGCAAATGCGGGTAATTTTGCACCTTTTGCACTGCTAATGAAGACAGATGACACACAGCTAGTGAATCTCTTAGACGAATATACAGTGATTATATATGTTGGGATGAAGTGTTACACGGTGACTTTGCAGTGGTGTTGGACCAGTTGCTTCATTCTGTTCTGTCCAGAAAACTTGCTGTGGCAGCGGTTGCAAATGACAACTTTCTTAACAATTTTTCCGTCTTGTTTGGTCCATTGGTACACTTTAGGGTTATGTTCAGGGTCTAACTGTAGGGGTTCTTGTGTTGTGGCTACAGCAAGGTTGCTTGTTGATATAGAGTTTTGGATCCTGTTCTGAGTGGGTTGAATGAAAAGATCGTATATTTGTAATGCTTCTTCACATTCTAAAGCTTTATGGAAATATTGAGCAAAATCCAGACTTGACAGTGACTCTAATTGTTTTTTGGGTACATAACCACCCAATAATGTATGACTTAGATCGTGTTGGGCAGCTTGAACTTCTTCTACATCAACTTTTCCCCCTAGGTAATCATGTAAAATGGGTCTATGACGGCGTTTTGTTTTACGATTAGATTGTTCTTTCTTTTCATCTTTATCCCCTTCTTGTGCCTTCTCCTTATCATCACCTTTGGTTTCTGTACCTTCGTTATCATCTCCCACAGTAGTCAATTCTAATAACTCTTCTCTTGTCAATACTACATCTTGTGATTTTTCAAAGGCCGCCAACCCGGCAATTATATCGTAATAATCCTTCTTTGCTGCTGGTTTAGATTCAATCTCTGTGCTCATAATGTAATTACACTAACAAACGACTCTAGCACGTATGTCCTGACCGCTTTCTACCTTTCCTCCTCTTGCCAATTTTAACTGTGCATATCTCAAACAACCTGTTCTCAAAATGTTTAATATTTATTTTTTTTCTCACTGAAAAAGTTAAAGTATGTTTACATAGTGACAACTAATTATGAAAAAAAAACAAATACGATCTATCTATCTACATACGTTATTCACTCCTCATCGTCATTCTTCTCTTGTTCTCTGTTGATATCTGTACGTTTTCGTAACACTGCCTCTGCAATACGAGACCCCATATGATCCGCATTCAATTTCTCAGAATCCAATTCAAATTCTGAAGAAGATGATGTAGCATTATCAATCAGATAAGAACTGTTACTATCAGCTCTAAATCTTGGTGTGGAAGAGAATAGTGGAATATTCGACAATGAATTGTCACTATTCACTAATGAGATACCATCAGATTCTGTGGGCGCGCCATGATCTCCAGTGTTGATTTCCATAGATTCATTTTGTTTAGCACGTTTCTTTCTTAATTGATGTCTTCTCTTTAATTCACTTGTCTTTTGATCCTCTTCATCTTCACTGCTTTTACTCATTTCTTCCTCGATAGCTTTATTTAGTGATGTTTCATCGCCATTAAACCCTGGGAAAAGACCATCTTTACCTTGATTTACAATATCAACAATCTTAACAGTCAAATCACGTCTTTCTCTTTGTAATTCTTTAAATCCATTTGGTGAAATAATAGAGGTATATAAAGGTTTGATTGATTTTAAAATATCCATTCCAATATCACCAACAATTAAAGCACTGTATGTAACTAAAACACACCCCATGTAAGATAAAGTGAATATTAAAATCTTACTTTGATTCACATTCTTGAAATAAAATGTAATTAAAATTGACCAAAAAATGTATAATAAAGGGGCAAACCCCATTGCAATTAAAATTTTCCATGTGGCGATAACATCATTAGCTTTGATTTTGACAGTAGAATTGGCTAGCGCCTTCTTTCTCTTATCATTTGAAATCTTAGCAGATAAGATGAAAACTGGGGAGAACATTATTAACCCTGGTAAAGCTAAGATTAAAGAAATAGTGATGCGAACCAATCTAAATAACAATAAGGTAAAATTCTTCAAGAAATTTACCTTAGCAGTCTCGACAAGATGATCTGGTAAATTGAAATGTCTTAAGTGAGCATTATATTTCAAAATAGCATCAGTCAATTCTTTCATCTTAGGTTCATCTTTATGTAATTGATAACCATTCACAATTCTTCTATTCATCTCCATAATCATAGGTAATGGTAAACTACCAGAAAATTGTGAAGAATAAAGACGTCTCATAGCATGGACCACCATCAAAGTTTCGTAATCTGGACATGTCACAGTAACAGACTTCAAACCCTCAGTAATAGTATCTAATAATTCTTTTACAGCATCTTTATTGGTTTCAGGGTTATGATATTTTTCTACTAATTCCTTTGAGATTTCAATTGGTTCACCAAATTCTACCACAGCTCTAGATCTAAACTTGTGTGGATGGAAATAATTCATACCACATGGAACAATCTTAACATTAACATCACGATATTTGTCCATACAGCCAAGTGCCATAATAGCAACACCAGCTTTTAAAGGTAATAAATCAGTTCTATCATGAGAACCACCTTCAGGGAAAATTCCTAAACACCCATTATGTGCTAAATGTTCAAATACTTTGCTATAAACAAGGGAATGATCCACTTTATGAGCATATTTGAAATTTGTACCATTTTGTAACAAGTATTTAGCTTCTGGTTTATGACATTTGAATTCCTTTCTAATGATTAAACAAGTATCACTCTCAATTGATTCCACAACAGCAGTACCCAATGATTTAGGTAACCCAATTAAACCTTTCAATTCACAATCACGAGTGAAATGTGTATCAATACCAATAATTCTTCTTGGATTCTCTGGATCAACTTTAATTTTCCCTGGAATAAATTTCAAATTATCCTGTGGTCTAACGACACCAATGGTTAATAAACATCTAGCAAGGAATCCAACCCCAGTAATACTTAAAGATGATTCTGCAATTAAGAAAGATACTCTTCTATTCAAATTTCTTTTCACTTGATCCATTAATATCACAGGGTCAACAAATTGATTAGCATGTGGGGCCGCAACAAAGATTACAGGGCCACCATCATTGGGGATCTTGAATGCACCACGGGTCCTAATTTCTCTAAAGAAACAGTGGAAAATAACAGAAAGCATCCAAATAATGAAATCAAAAGTAAATTTTCTCCAGGATGGTGCATCTTCATACTCATATTCTACATTGTGAGACATGTGTGGCGCCAATGGTGGCATTTTGGCTAGATCATGATCTTCTTGATTATCACCACTAGTTATGCTGGCAGAAGTTTCTCTTTCACTCTTCAATTGCAATTCTTTCTTCCTCTTGTCACTCAAAGGAGTATCCATTGTTACAAATATTTTAAAAATGTGGGGGAGGAATAAGTACCAACGCAAGGGATAGACTTAAATCAAATTATATCGACGTTTAAAAAAAAAATAATATGATATTACCACAAATTTAAACTCACAGTAACCACAGGTCGTAGCAATCTTGGAAGGAAAGTCTTTATTCTTTCTTTCTTAGATCCAGCTCTTTATTATAATCTGCTTTGTTTTGTTTTGTTATTTTCCATTTTTATTCACAATGCAGTTTTTTTTTCAAAGTTTTTGAAGAAAATGCAAACAAAAAGAGAGAGAATCATAAAATGAAGACTTGGTAAGTTGAAGAAGAGTTATGATAATGTGAGTTGTATATTGTGAAACTGAGTTTCAGTAAGGTTGGAATTTGTATTCATCACTGTTTCCTGAGCACTTTTTTCGCCAACTGTTCAAAAACAGAGAGAGGTTTCCTGGGACATCTCCTGCCATTTGGATTGAATCCACAAGAATTGATGTACCATCTTTACAATATACCTCCATTCTATCTTTGTGTTCACCAGCGATCCTGAACGATCCTGGTTCCATACTATTGTCTGTTTGAGTTTTATGCACAGTAAATGAATGCAAGATCACCCTTTTACTATTTTGATTACTCCCTTCACTGCGATGATCACTTTTAATGAAAGTGTATAAGGGTCCCAAGGTCATTAATCTTCGATAAAGTTGGTTAGCATCGAATCGATCCCATTTGATCAACTTATCAGAGGTTTGGATCCGGGGAGCAAAACTAGATGAATATTTTATTAAGCAGGGTTCTCCAAGTGGTTTTAAATACAGTCTTTTATTAATCACATCACCTAATAAATTTGCACCAATTTGTCCCAACTGATGTATCAATTTGGAAGTGTATATTGGTGTATCGGTAACAGTTTTTTCTTTATCTAACAGTTTTTGTATATGCAATTCGGGACTTTGTGCAACAATATTTCCCCTGTCGAATCTAGATGGATGCAAAGTTTGAATTGTAACACCTGTATACTCATCATTATTCAATAATGCATACTGTATGGGTGATGATCCTATATATCGAGGTAACAATGATGGATGTAAATTTAATGTAAAAGGAACCGCCTCAATCAAAGGTCTAGGGATTAATAAACCAAATGATACACAAATAAGCATATTGTACCCATTTTTTTGTATCAGCGGCAATAAATTATCTACCAATTCTTCCCCATTATCACATAACATTGGCGAAGGTAAAGAATTAAACCTCTTCATATCTTGCAGAATCTTGGGGGTTCTTAAAATGGACCGTTTTTTCCCACCCCACTTGGGTGGTCTTGATACAACTTGTAACGCATCAATCAAGTTTCGATCCTTTTGATGTAGAGAGTATAATTTCTCTAAAGAATACTTGCTTAAAGTGTCACTTCCAAAGAACAAAATACGTAAAGGATTTGTTAACATTTCTTGTTTGTATATCCTGCCATACTAATCTTTCTTTTCGCTTTGTAACTTATCAGCCAATGCTTGATGGACCCTTGTAGTTTCCTTTCAGAGATTTTAAATAGCTAAATAAAATTAAAATTTAATGAAATTTTGAAATCATAGCAAGTCACTAAACAGTATCAAAGGAACAACAAAACACACACCAAGAAGGCAGTAACCGAGGCAAATATCTCATTATGACAAAGAGTAAAGAGAGTTCAAATCAATACGTTAAGATTATGCCCTCCATGAAGTTGGAAGAATTCGAAAGAAAACTTGTTACAGATCCAGAAACGGCAAATTTTAAATCCAATTTATCTGGATCAGTCACTGAATTACAAGAGGAAATCTTACCACTACGGTTGAAATTTAATGCATTTCTCTCTCTGATGGCCACATTAGATCAAGAAGATCCAAATTTCGATGGGAATACTTCTCCACAGGAAAAATTTGCTACAGTGAAAACACATTTAGTCTCGTTATATGATGATATTCAAAAATTATCCAAGGATTTCCAGTCCTTGGAGGGTATGTTTGGTTGTATTGCTGAGTATTCTAGTGTGAAGCAGTCTAAAGAATTTGAACCTTTGGAAAGTTTATCTGTTCCATATGCAACTTATGCAAGTGCGCTATCAAGTAATAATAGTAATGCTACCGGTAATAATACTAATAACAGCAGTAATACAGCTGTATCCACTTCATACACTAAGAAGAGTACAGCTCATGTAAATAATAAAGCTTCACCACAAAATAACACACCTTCTACTGCTCCAATGACAGCACCAACTCCAACTTCCACGACTAATAATTCAACTAATGCTAATACATCAACTATAACAACGGCAAAGAAACCAAGGAAGCCAAGACAGCCAAGAAAATCATCAGCTACATCAGGGTCTCAAACGTCTACACCTGCCAGTGCTAATATCTCCATCAATACAAACACAGGTATAAATCCAAATAATACTGCTGGTAAAATGCAATCACCAGTGATACAGACCCCCTTAATGGTGTCTAATGCTGCCACTCCATTACAAACTATGAACATGGGACAAGGTACCATGAACCCCTCCAGTATCTTGGGAATGACCCCCAATAGTGGCATGAATGGAAATCCAAACAATAATAGTATAAACCCAAATAATGGGACCGTATACCCTGCTGGTGGTAGTGCTACAGTATTATCCCCAGCAAATGTACTAAATAATGCCATATTAAATACAAATACTAATGGGATGACCATGAACACACCAGGTGGTGTTAATCCGGGATCTGCTAGCCAAAGTAGTCTAACCCCAGCCAATATCTTAAGCATGAGCAACGTAAACATGAACAATATTATGCCAGGATCAACCTCCAACACTAATAACAACAGCATGATCAATGATCAGTCAAACACTGGTGGGAATAACACCAGCAATAATAATAACGATTTTGCAAATATGGATCTAACTTCCCTGGATTTAAGCAGTTTGAACATGGATTTCTTGTAAGAGACATTACACAGCAACTGCTCACTACTTCTACAGTCCATTACATCTATATATTAGCGTCTCTACAGGTGTCTGTCCATCCTGTCTCACGGTACATCTAGAATAAAATGAGCATGTGACTCACAGCGTTTCTTTTTTTCTCGAACCACCAGCGATGACTGAAAAATTTATCGAACGTAAACAAAAACAGCGTTGGCCAGACAGATCTGCTGTGTGGAACCATTTAATATAAATATCTAGTCAAGTCAAGTCCTGTGTTTCTTTACCCTGGTTGAATAACAGTATACAAACTCTATATATTGTTAGATTCACCTCTTCAAAATACTACATAGAGATATATTATAAAAGAGAACAATGTCTGAACAATTAAGACAAACTTTCATTAATGCCAAGAATGAAGGCCGTAAAGCTTTAGTCACCTTCATGACTGCTGGTTATCCAACTATTGAAGACACTATCCCAATCTTGAAGGGTTTCCAAGAAGGTGGTGTCGATGTCATCGAATTAGGTATGCCATTCTCTGATCCAATTGCTGATGGTCCAACTATTCAAGTCTCTAACACTGTTGCTTTAAACAATGGTGTCACTTTAAAGATGACTTTAGACCTTTTGAAAAAGGCTCGTTCAGAAGGTGTTACTGTGCCCATCATCTTAATGGGTTACTACAATCCAATCTTAAACTACGGTGAAGAACAATTTATTAAAGATGCTGCCGACGCTGGTGCCAATGGGTTCATTATTGTGGATTTACCGCCAGAAGAAGCTATCAAGGTTAGAAATTATGTCCACGATAATGGGTTATCTTTGATTCCGTTAGTGGCTCCATCTACCACTGATGAAAGATTAGAATTATTATCTCAAATTGCTAACTCTTTCGTCTACGTTGTCTCCAGAATGGGTACCACTGGTGCTCAAACTTCTGTTGCCTCTGATTTAGATGTCTTAGTGAGTCGTGTTAGACAACATACTGGTGATACTCCAATTGCTGTTGGGTTTGGTGTCGCCACTAGAGAACATTTCAATGCTGTTGGTGAATTAGCTGATGGTGTTGTCATTGGGTCCAAGATTGTTACCTTATGTAAAGAAGCTCCAGAAGGTAAAAGATATGAAACTGCTAAAGAATACGTGGAAACCATCTTAAACGGTGTTAAACATAAGAATCCAACTATTGAAGAATTCCAAGCCATGCAAAAGAAATCTAAAGATGATGCTCAATTAACTAAAGAAGTCATTGACAATTTCAAGGAAACTCACAAACATAAGATGAATTTCGGTGAATTCGGTGGTCAATATGTTCCAGAAGCTTTACATGCTTGTTTACGTGAATTAGAAGCTGGGTTTGATGCTGCTGTCGCTGATCCAACTTTCTGGGCTGATTTCAAATCTTTATACTCTTACATTGGTCGTCCATCCTCGTTACACAGAGCTGAAAGATTAACTGATTACTGTGGTGGTGCTCAAATCTGGTTAAAGAGAGAAGATTTAAACCATACTGGTTCTCATAAGATTAACAACGCTTTAGCTCAAGTTCTTTTAGCTAAGAGATTAGGTAAGACTAATATTATTGCTGAAACTGGTGCTGGTCAACACGGTGTTGCCACTGCCACTGCATGTGCTAAATTCGGTCTTTCTTGTACCGTGTTCATGGGTGCTGAAGATGTTCGTCGTCAAGCTCTTAATGTCTTCAGAATGAGAATCTTAGGTGCCAAGGTTGTTTCTGTTACTAACGGTACTAGAACTTTACGTGATGCTACTTCTGAAGCTTTTAGATTCTGGGTTACAAACTTAAAGAACACATACTACGTTGTTGGTTCCGCCATTGGTCCACATCCATACCCAACTCTTGTGCGTACTTTCCAAAGTGTTATTGGTAACGAAACTAAAGAACAATTTGCTAAATTAAATGATGGTAAATTACCAAATGCTATTGTAGCTTGTGTTGGTGGTGGTTCTAACTCTACTGGTATGTTCTCCCCATTCGAAAAGGATCTATCAGTCAGATTAATCGGTGTTGAGGCTGGTGGTGATGGTGTTGATACTGATTACCACTCTGCCACTTTAACTGCTGGTAGACCAGGTGTTTTCCACGGTGTCAAGACTTACGTTTTACAAGATACTGATGGTCAAGTTCATGACACTCATTCCGTCTCTGCTGGTTTAGATTATCCAGGTGTCGGTCCAGAATTAGCCTTCTGGAAGTCTACTGGTCGTGCTGATTTCATGGCTGCTACCGATGCTCAAGCTTTAGAAGGTTTCAAGTTATTATCTCAATTAGAAGGTATCATTCCAGCTTTAGAATCTTCTCATGCCATTTACGGTGCTATTCAAATCGCTAAGACCATGCCAAAGGACCAACATTTAATCATTAACATTTCCGGTAGAGGTGATAAGGATGTTCAAAGTGTTGCTGAAGTGTTACCAAAATTAGGTCCACAAATCGGTTGGGATTTAAGATTTGAAGAAGATCCATCTGCTGAATAAATAAAATAACGATATTATGTAAATTTTTTCTCTATTTATTATATTTTTTTTATAAACTAAGATCTCTCTCTTCTGATTAAATAGGTGTTTGTACAAGCATCTTTCCTATAAAATCACTGGTAAATGATTTCCTTAAAGTTTTTTTAAGTACATCTTTTTTTTTTTCCACTTTAATTTTTTTTTTATATAGAATTTTGCGATGAGAAGAAAACATTGAATTGCAAGTTGATAAATTGATCGAAGAGATACTAGCAGCAAGTTACCCGTCTTCTTAGTTACAGATCCCTCCTCACTAACAGGCTGTATGAATACTCCAAAAATACCGGGACGGCAGTCTATTGGTCATCAGTTATCCTCTGGTGTTCATGGCCCGGGACTCGTTATAGTGGATCAAACCGATAAAACACCTGTCAAATGGGTACAACCACATACGAATGACAAGTTATATGACAATTTCAAGTTCCAATTAAAGAAAATGACTGACGATTTTCTTACTGGAGATCCATCTACTGAATCTCATGGTAAGAGAAAAAGAGAGTATATTTCTGAATTAAGAGAAAGTGATTTCGAAGACGAAAGTGGTACAGAAGGTGCTGATGTCGATGATTTTGCTCATACAGGCATACTTATAGATAATTTGCAAAAACAACAAGATAATAGTGAGGATGAGAATCAAGAATCGTCGGATGACTCGTCCAGAAATTTAGAAAAACCTTTTCAAGGCCTGAATTGGAGAACACTTATACCTCCCAATAATGGACACATGTCTAAAATATTCAAAGATGTCGTGTCAAGAGAATTTAAACCAAAAATTTCTGAAAGAATCTTGGTAAAGAGATTTGATACAGAAACCACGCATAAGGACTATATTCCTCTCGACATTGTAAAAAAAACTGATCCCGAATACGAAATTGAAGATCTCGATTCGTTTGAAGCAATAAATACTTCATTAAAAGCTATTGATCTTTCCGATGGTGACTGCATTGTATCTGGTGTGATTAAAACAAGATTTATGAATACTAATGGTGAAAAAAAAGTTATTGCATTCGTAACCGGGAAGCAGGCATCTAAAGTTGTGATAGCAGTGTTATCAGAAGATTGTTCCGACGATAAATACAGACTTACAATTGATAGAAGGTTTCCTAAAAAAGTCTTTGATGTCCACTCCAAAGTTAAATGTATTAAGTTTGCCTCAATTTCGGAGGGTAAAACTACTATGAAAGATTATGTTTCCATTTTAACAGAGAGGTCTTTATTTGTCATTAGAATAGAACAATTTCAGAGAGTTGATAAATTTGCATGGACGTTTGAATGTTCACATTGGTTAACATTACCGTTAGATCAATTTAGTGAATTTCCCTTTGCTGATATCGATTTCAATCCATGGCAAAGTAGCCAATGTGCATTAATAGATGTAAAGGGAAACTGGTTTATTTATAATATACCCATTTCGCAACGTTTAAGATTTCGTCGTGCTCCATTGGGTGTACCTAATCCCTTAACCCTTCATAAGGGTAGTATATATGATCCTGCAGATTTATTATCTTTCAAAAGGATTACTTGGTCATCATCAGAATCAAGGTTGTTATTGATAACATCTACAAAGATTATAGAAATTGATACCCAAGAGGAATGGCAAAGGGAAATTGTTGAAGCTGTATCTTGGTCTGAGATTAGAGAATTTAAAAATATGTCACTAAACCTCAGTATAGTTTTAACCTCGAAGGAAATTTTAATAGTAGATAAAGATTATAATGGGATTACTAAAAGATTAATTTCATGGAAACATGATTTGGATACTGATGATAAAACATATAAATTTTCATTACATTACACTAAATTTAATGATGCCACAGTTATTTATGTGGTTATTTATTCCAAAGTTACTAACACAATATTTGGACATGCATTCCTTCTTCAAGGACAAAATATTCAATCAGTTGGCGAAGACACCATTTTACAAATTTCTGAACCGTATGTTGGTATTGAAACCATTAGTGACACTCAGCAGATTTTTGTTGAAGATTATAATATCAATAAGATAAGAATAAATTTGATATTAAAGGGGGTTAACTTTTCTCAGATACAAAATTATATACTAGAAGTTTCAGAAGAGGTTATCCCAAAGAATGAAATTGAAAGTTATGAAGGTAAAACAGATGAGGAATTGTTTAAAAAATTAGCCAAACCACATAAACGTACTGCAGATTTAGCTTTATCACTGTTCCAAAATATACGATACCGTTCACCTGCACGCTATGCTGAATCCAAGGATGGTAAAATTTTAGAACAATATGGTTATAAGCTTTCTGAATCGCTGAATAAAATGTTAGACGGTTCAAAAACAAAACCTGGTTCAAAGTTATTATCAGACCTTAGTGACCCTCCAGGATATTTTGAAAATCTTACTGAGTTAGCGTCTTTACTTGAGCAATTCATTCAACATTATCAGGGACAAGAGGTTTCATTTAATAACCTTAATATGTTATTCGGTATGTTGTTAAATGAACCAATTGATGATATTGATATTTTCCATAGTAAATTACTTCAATGTTGGGAACCCATCACGTCAAGTGCAGAATATTTATCCAGAGAAATAGTAAAATCCTTAGTCCTGAATTTTGTCAGATATTACAAACCAAATGATTACATCAAAATTTATCAAGATTTGGAAAACACATTAGATAAAGATTATAAAAATATTTTGGATGGTTGGGATGATGATGGTACGGGTACTGAGGATGATACTGATTTAAGGAGTAGCCGTATTATGGATAGTCAATCACAACTTTTAGATTCACAACCGATTATCCCAACAGTGGGTTCCTCACAAAGAAGTAAATCTAAAAGACCGAAATCAAATTATAGAGCAGCAAGATTATCTTCTCTTTCCCAGAATAGGGATAATTCCATGTTATCTCTCAATAGTTCTCAAGTATCTGGTACCCTACCTGATAATATGACACCTGCATTTACTTTGATGCAAGCACCAGTCCTATCTCAAGGTTTTAAAACTCCCAAATCCTCACAAGAGCCACATTCTCAAAAACCCAAAAAGAAGAAAAAGAAAGTCGGTGGTTTCAACTGAGTTGCTACTTTTTATATTCAAGCATTTATAGACCTTCTGCATTTTTTAAGCCTCTACATATAAAAATAATTACATTGCATATAAATTTCAAATAAAACAAGGAATATTTAATAATTGAACTATGTAATGGTTTAACTGCACAAGTAAGAGAAGCAGTAAGTGCCTATTTGTTGGAATCCTGTTACAACTAACTTTGGAAAAATGTTTTTGAAATTAATGTTTGTTACTAAAAAGATGATATTGGTTTTTTATTAAGGATTCCAAGAAGGTAGTCCTAAAATAAACAAAAAAACGGAAAATTAATAATTGCTTAATTAATTTGCAAAATATATTACTTTAGATAACTGTCAAAAACGTAATATTAAGTAAGGGTTCCATTGATACTACTTTGTTAATTACATTTATTCTTTAGACATATTAAATGAGCTTAAACAATAATTCCAGCTTTCTAGTCTTTTACTTCCTTCAGAAAAACACCTACACGGAACTAAAACAAAAAAATTTATTAATGTTTTAAGATAGTACAATATTCTCACAAATATACCAGAAAATAAAGCTATTTAAAAAAATTCTCGTGATATAAATGGATAAATAAGAAGTGTCTCAAAAAATCACAAAAACATCAAGAAAAAGCGGATTTAGCTCAGTTGGGAGAGCGCCAGACTGAAGAATTTAAGACTTTGGTCAAGTTATCTGGAGGTCCTGTGTTCGATCCACAGAATTCGCATTTATTTTTTATTTTTTTTTATTTCCAGAATCCAGACCCATCACACTCCAATAACTATTCTATCACAGTTCAGATGGCCTACAACCTTTCTACTATCTTCAGCTATCTGTATTACTTCCTTTTTCGTTCAATGTATACAAACTTTAATAGCAGGTACTGAGAAGAAATGAGATTGGCACAGGAAAAATGTCAACTCTATCACGAGCTCAGTACTATTTTATGGTTTATTGTAAGTCTTAATGACACGGTTACATATTTATAATGCGATGAGAATACTACTAATAATATTAAGGTCTGTAATATACAAATTTTAGTGATATAGAGACAAAAAAAGAAATCTATTTAACGCTCCTTCAAAGCTTTATTTCTCTTTTCTCTTCTTCTTAATCTTTCAACCTTCTTTGCATGCATTTTAGCAGCTAATCTTTCATATCTTTCCTTTTCTTCCTTCTTTTCTCTTCTTTCACGTAGAGAATTTATACGGTTTTGACGGATAGCTTCTTTCTCTTCCTTTAGTTGTTTTACTCTTTCCTTGAATTGTAAATCTTCCAATCTTTTTTGTTTCTTCATCTCCCAGGATGTTAATGTCTTATTTTTGACGACTCTACCCTTTGGTCTAAATGGTTCCTTTTCTACCTTCCATGATCTACCACTTACATTGGAACCTCTCACTTTGGTTCCTTCCACAGGCTTTTCAACCTTTTCTTCAACCACTTTCTCAGCCATTATTATTTGCCCCAATTATATATATATATTCTTTGATTGGTACTAGCCTTCTATTACCTGTTGTTGCTTTATTAAACTGGACTTTAAAGTCATCTCATCTCATCTCATCGCTGTCTTCATTTTCAATGTTACTGAAATTTTTCTTAAAGAAACCACGTGACTTTTTTGGACTTTTATTAAAAATAATTGGTTTTGGTCCTAAAGAGGACTTGTGGATTTATTATTACAAGATAAGAGACCAGCCACCTAAAAGATTACAAGTTCCCATGACATGTTGACTAGAAATGCTAGATTTATAAAATATAAAGGATTTCTGTGGCAAAGAAGAAATGTTTTTGTGCCCCGGGCCACATCAAATGGTAAAATTAAGAGAAATCAACAAAGGAACAAAGAAATTCAATATTATACTCATGTGTTGCCTGAGTCTGACCCTGTTAATTCAATGAGTATTGAAGATTCTAAGATCCTGGATAAGAAATTAAAGAAGTTACAAAATTTTACTAAAGATATCAAGCATAAATTGGCTCATTCGGCTAGCCCTTTAGATACCAAATATGACACTATTTCAGATGAATTAGATTCTATTGATATAGATAGAGATGCTGAAGAGATTTTCCATTCATTAACTCCAACAGAAAAGGATACTCCTAAGAAACGTACTGCCTCAAGTGGTGTGTCAATGAATCTTACTGATCTTATATCGCAAACCACTACAGATCTAGCGGCAACTTTATTACCAGAGGGCATCATGTCTATAATAAATAATCATGAACTTATTATTAGCAACCTTTCAAATAAGAGCAAACAAAATTGGAATCCAATCATTGAACAACTGTATTTAAATAAGGATAAACTTAAACAAATACCTCGAAAGACATTGGGAAAATTACTATCAAGGAATATTCATAACTTATCCCTTGACAATATTAACAAATTGGATGAGATATTTACCATATTTACCGGGAATGACTGTAGTAAATTTAATTTTAAAATGTATGATTGTCTGCTGAAAAATATATCAAGATTACCTTTTACAAATTGTAACCTTGACCATAAGAAGTTATTTAATGAAGATCCTGTTTTAGGTAAACTGAAAAAGCTGATTGAACGATACGACCAAACTAATCAAACTTTACGGATTGCAGATGAGGAGTCCCTTCTTCAACGAAATAGACAACATAATATCATATTAAATTATTGCATTAGTTATACTTCTAAATCATTGAATCCTCTCTGTGTGAATTGGTTTTTAAAACATTTCAAAGCAAAATACGATATATTACCAGATAAATTCACGTATACTAATATAATTAAGTTTTATTTGAGAACAAATCATCCAGAAAAGGCATGGGATACATTTGATACAATGAAATTTCTTTCTACAACACATGCACCAGATGTAAAGACATATAATACTATGTTAACCGTGTGTCAAAAAACTAAAAATTATGCCAGAGCCATCGATTTATTTCATGAAATGAAGGATCGTAAAGTGACTCCAAGTACTGAAACATTTTCATTAATGGGATCTCTCTTAGCTACTTGTTCATCTGATAATATATCTGCAGAAGGTAATGATGAGGCTCTACGTCTTTTAGGATGGAAATTTATGAGTGATATGATGAATAAAAATGATTTACTTAGTATTGGTGCAATGATGTCATTAGCGGCATATGATGGTGATGTGGCGGTAACTCGTGCACTTTATTTTGAATATACAATGAATCAATGCAGAATTTTTAAATCCCAGGGGGCTAATGATATGGAAGCATGGCAAAAAGCTATGAACCCAATATTATTTAATTATTTGTTATTATCATACTCTAAATTTTCTACAGAAAAGATGCCATTATTATTAGGCTGGGAAGAAGGACGCCATTTAAGAAGAGATTTATTAAATTTTGCTGACTATTCATTAAGAAATTATGAAGATTGTCGTATTGTGTTACCATTTTTACCTTTAATTGAATTAAATACCATAGAACAAATTATTATGGAATCAAATGCATTATGGCATTTCCATGTGAATTCAGGTTGTGTGGAAAGTGATTTTTTAGCATATTCAAATGATTCAGTGGAATCAATAAAGTCATTGATTAAGTGGGATAGAAAACCTTCTGATGAAATCAAATTAAAGTCTGCGCTAGTGGCTGAAATATCAAAACTAAAATCACAAAATCATATCAATTCAAATATTTTAAATTACAAGTGTCTTCTAACATATCTAACCATTCCAATAAGATTAAACAACCAACAGGAATATTTTAAGAGATTAAAACTTTATACATTTGATCAAGCTGAATTAATTAAGATTATGAAGACATTGACCCAACCACGAGTGATAGAATCAAGAACATCTCAGGCAGTTTCTGATAGTAATGAATCCCTACTGATACAAACACGAACTCCAGAAACCTTCTTAGTTTCATTACAACATAAAATAATAATGGAAACAACAATATATGCCAATTGTATGAAAGCTGCAATACGATTTCATGATAATAAATTTGCGTCCGAGCTATGGAAATTTCGTGGTGAATATAGGAAAAGTAACCAATTCCATTCATTACCCGTGGTTGATAGAATTAAATCTGACACAGAATTTGCAAAGCTGATGGTTGATTTTTTCACAGATCAGAGACTTTACTCCGATGCTTTAGGTATAATACTTTCATCTAAACGATATATTAATTGGACATATCCAATGGTCAAACTTTTGCATCATGCATTAGTAGACTTAGAAGATGAAAGATCTATTTCCATGTTATTGGAAGTGGTCAATAAGAAGGATCCTATTAAAAGTTTGAATTTACAAATTAAAGAACTATCCATATAGAAAAAAAAAAGAAAATGCACAGCAAACACGTACCATACCACTGTAAATATATTAAAATACGATAAAAAAATACTTGTATATAGCTGCATATATTATTTTTCATAAAAATAAATAATGATTATAAAAATATCCTCTGTAATATTACTCCAAATGAACATATTCATTACTTGACATTGGGCTAAAATTTTCCTCACTTGAAAGTGACGGAGTATCATTATTTTGTTCATTAATCCTCTTTTGTAACAATTCCAATTCTCTCTTCAATTCATTAACTTGATTATCAAAATTTCTACCATAAACATCAACGTAATATGTGGCACCATTATAAGCAGCAGCTAAAGAGATATACGATAAAAACAAAGAAGCAGCAAATTTATATCGTAACCAAATTGAGCAAAGTAACATAGTAAATAATTGATAAAAATATTGAGCCACTGTATAAATAATCATTGGCCATGGTGACTTCAAATTAACAGCCCAAAAATTTTTAAATTGATGTTTGGTTAAATATTCAAAACTTGTCATTCTTTGTCCCGATTTAATCTTTTGAGATCTTTTCAAAGTGATGAAATAATGGTATAATGTTTGCCATACCAAGTAATAGAATGAGGTCCATAAAACATTTTTCTTTAAATTTAAAGTTGTATGTAATGCCCCAGGGAAATGTACTGATTTATATTCCTCAGATAAACCATAATATATGACATACATGGTTAATGGCGGTATAATATGTATGAAACATGATGTAGTCTTATCGATGGAGTGTAACACAAGAGAATTTCTCCAAGTTATCACAGCAAAGGATAAAGAACCAAAAGTAAGTGCAAAACAGGATTGAAACAATGTACGTGAGGTTGGGAACACCCAAATGAATAACAAACACATAAAATTGACGAAGTAACATAAATCAGCCATAAAATAATGATTTTGAGTCTTATAATAGGTGTAAAACCGTATGGGCATTAAAAGCAACAGTAATACAGTATAATAGACATGAAACCAACGGGGAAACCGACCCATAATAAACCCAATGAGAAAAATATTACAAAGGGTAAAAGGATAAAACAATTTTTCCAATTTATTTGTATTTTTGAAGAAAATTGATTGCAAAGGTTGATCTAAAGATTTCAATCTTCTTGAAATTGAACTTTTAATCTCTTCAACAGACAGTTTATTTTTAAAATGTCTATAGTTTGATCTTGTCTTATATTTTAGATGACCCGTAGTAGTTGTTGCAGTGTATTGCGGATCAGTATCTATATTATTATTATTAAGATTATTTTTATTGGATTGGTATTGCTTAGCTAAAACTTTTGAGGCGATGGGGTCCAAGAACTCTAGAATATTTCCCAAGGAGACTCTATTCCCCTCAACATTATTTTGTACTGTATCTTTAGACATCTTAGCCCAAGGTTGTCATACTTTTCTTTGCAAAGTTTCTGTTATTCTGTTTCCTATATAAAATGGAAATGCTTAAAAGTTATCGAGAAAGCTTTAAAGCTGGAATCCCTTTATTTTTTATTTTTCTCACTGAAATATTTAGCAATCTGCAAGCCCTAAGAAACTACTTGAAGAGTGAGATTAAATGGCAACATCAGTTGTAACGATCCCCATTTCCCTGTTAGTGTAACTATATGAAATCAACACTGTTTTATATATCCTTCGTACAGCTTATTTTAAGAAAGCTTAGCCTTTAGATTCTCTCATAAGCAACCTACTTAATAGCGCAGGATCGAAAAATAAGAACATCACCTCCAACTTTTTAAAGATAACAGATGATTGAACACCTTGCAATAGCGTATTATTTGCTACAATTAACTGGCATTTGTGATGTGTTATCCCATATCTTGTAAGATCTATAAAACGTGTCATTTCCATTGCCATCTCATAATAACACCGTTCGAAAAAAATCTGACAATATATTGATAGTTTGATCTTGCGAGATTTGAATCGAACTTTCCTATATAAAACGAGTTCTTGTTCCTTCTTTCAATATTTTCTGAATTGGAACCTTAACTTTTGTTGAATCTGCTCAGAAGACAATAAATTTAAACCACTATTCATATATCAATGTCTTCTGTACAAGTAACACCCTCGACCACAACACAAGCCGGATTCTTTCAAAATCTTAATGGATTATCAGGTATAGTCTACATAGCCACATTATGGATAATCCAAACAATTGCATTATGTGCAGTAGCTTCTGGTGGAGTATGTCTAGGATCATTGATAATAAGTGCCATCTTTTCATCAATTGCATGTACCATCTTCGTTTTACAAATCTTTGGTTCTAATCTCATTAGGGCAAAACGTATCATCTTACTCGGCTTATTATTTGGTGTATTTTGTTTTGGGTGGTTCGTGGGTACTACTAGACTTAATGTAGAGGCACACCAGTGACAAAGGTTAACCCAAACCAACTTTTAAGCATCCATATACATACATCTGTATACATGCATACATATATATATATATATATATATATATATAAGTAACTTCTTAACCCTAATTTCCTATCACTTTCTCTACTTCATGCATATTCTTCACTTTCATATCTGAAAGAGATATATAAACGATCGAAGGGAAGATAAAACAAGTAAAACAAAATTACATCAATAAAGAAGGTTATCCGCCTCCAAAAATAACCAAGAACAATGAATTCAATTGGTATAAGAAACCTAAATAGATTACTGTTAACCCCTACATTACGTCGTTTCCAATCCAATGGGGCCAATGTCAAGGAACTTAAGGGCATTAAGAGACTTATGTCTAAATATGGATATTCTGCACTGATTGTATACATTGGGATCACTTTCATTAGTTTACCTGGATGTTATCTAACGGTACATTCTCTTGGTGAAGAGAGAATATCTTTATTATTGAATCGTGGGAAACGTATATTTGGATATGGTGAAGTGGATGATGAGATGGTTAGATTGAAAGTACAACAGAGACAATTGAAAAGATTAGAAGAAAGAGAGAAATATATTGAAGAAGAGGAAGAAGGTGCTGTTGTGAGAAGATCTATTGCTGACAAGATAAAGGTTAAGTGGGATGATATTAAAACATCTCCTATTTTAACAGAATTAATATTAGCATATGGTCTTCATAAGAGTCTTATCTTTGTTCGGATTCCACTTACTGCAGCAATAACTCCCTCCGTCACTAAGATTTTACCACAGATAATTAAGAAGAGTCCTACTTCGGTTAAGAATAGAATTGCATTAAGTAATAAACCCTTAACTAATTCAGGAGTATATCCTAAGCAACAGAAGACTGGGTTCCAAAAATGGTTTAATGGATTGTTTTGAAGGTATTACTAATGCCAGTATATTATACAGTATCAAATAGCTCAAAGATCCTCCTTACAACTAATATATAACAGCATGTACATATGAATAAAAAACATTTTGAAGTTCTTATTAATATAAATTCACCCAAAACACTGATTTGACAATTCTCTACCAAGTAAATTACTCCTTTCTGATACTAAAGTAAAAACTTAACCAACATTAGACCCATTACTGTATCGATAAGATTGGTTTTGACAAGATCTTTCATATAAGATGCTTAATAGTTTACTGATTTCTCATCACACCCTAGAAAGAAAATTCCAACCCTAAATTATATTTGACACGTACAGAAACCAACCCTTGAAAATCCCCAAACAGCCCTAACAGAGAACCAGGCACGGCGTAACAATAGATCATTCTTTCTTTTTACGGAAAACCAGGAGACGCTATTGTCTAACTATTGTTCCCCTCTCCTGTCCCCCCGCGGGGCAGAAACGAAATTTGGAAAATCGTTTCCTCTTTGGGAAACACCGTAAACATCACCATTTTGTTCTTTTTTTTCGAGAAATTTCTTGAACAAAAAATTACGTAATTGCAGCTCAGCCGTGCCATTTTGTGGTCATTGTTTTCTTGCACCCCCCCCTCTGTTTCTTTTTTTTCTTTCTCGAGCGGTTTTCCTGCGAATCTTAAGTTTGGTGATGTTCCAACTTGTCACACATTTCTTAAATATCCTATAAGATACTTATAAATACAAATATAAATATAAATATATATATATATAATTAAGAGTCTGACATTTTCTTTCTTGGTTTGATCAACTTTTTCTTGCTTTTTATTCCTTACTTTTTTTCTTAACAACTAATAAAACCAACCTAAATAGACAGCATTTAAGTTTTTAGATAACGTATAACACATATTCAAACTGGTAAAGTTAGTCACTTTTTATTCTTTATATCCCTGTATTTAATTTATCCTCAGAGCATTTTCCTACCTTTCTTTTGTTGATATACTTTCATTTTTACTTGTCTCTGTTGTGGTGATATTGCAATATATACTAAAGTTATAAATAAGACACCATAAAATATTATAAAATTTTCTGCATCATGGAGTCATATTATAATTTGGATAATAACGTTTATTTAAGTGCCAGTGATCCTACTGATGACCTTATCGTACCAACTACAGATATAGATCATATAGATGAACTTCTAAGGTCACCTTCTTTAACCCCACAAACTTCAGCAACTACTCCTTCATCATCATTGTTTTTATTTGATTATAAAAATTTAAATGATATGAGTAATAATGATTCAAATAATGTGGATCATACTGCTGAAGTTAATTATAGACTATGGTTGAATTCAAATATGTTAAAGATCTGACGGAATCTTTGTTATATATGTGGTCATTTTATATTTATATTCAGTATTATGTATTATTATTAATTATTCTTTTATTGGAATTCTTCATTCTTTTAGAATGGTACTCTTCACATGCCTTTGTGTTGAAATGTTCATTGGCCATATGTGTTATAGCAACATTACCATAGAGATTAGTAAATCTACGTCTCACGGCAATATTATTATGTGAATCAGGTTGAATCTTAACTAACACTTTTCTCCATTCCATGGTCTCTTGCCATTCACGAGCAATTCTTTCTTGAATCCTATTAACATTTTCATTTGGATAAACAAGTTTCTTATAAACAGGCCTATCCAAATAATGTGGCGGTGGTAATTGATCTGGCCTATATATACGATCATGAATGATACTATCGGTACGACTCTCTGGATCTTTAATATATTCTTGTGTAGGGATTGGTGCAGTTAAAGTAGACAATGCAGACATTACAGCAGATGCTTCATCGGGTGCATCTTTAAATTTCAATGTAGTGGTGGTATTACCATTACCATCATCTTCAGAGACAATTTGTCCACGACCAAATTTTTTATTCTTTCTTCTCACATCATTTATTATCCGTCTAGAGAAATGAATACGTTCTGATGTCTTAATATCCATTTCATCTTCTTGTGGAATTTCATCAATATGCGATCCTTCTCTTAATTCCATTTGTGATTCAGATTCTGGTCTTTCTTCATGCTTCACTTTTTTCACATTAGATAAACCCTTCCAATCAAGATACATTAATGCCGCCGTACGTAAGGGAACAATCCCATCATTTATAACATTAGCATATAAAGTTCTATGCATAAATTTTTCAAATGTATGACGAATAGGGTCATGTGGTATAATTTCCATAATAAGCTTGGGATAAGTATCATCTTTATCATCAATATAAATACCATCTTTGGATTGAAATGGCGTATGTTTTAAATTTAAGTCTCTGCCAGTTAATCCCAGGAATCCAATATCTAATGGAACAGATAAATAAAAGGGGAAATCACCAATGACACCTAAATATGGTGATGCCAATGTAATAAAATTAATTGGTTCTACATTTTGGAAAAAATCGGGTCTTTTCACAGTAATATAATGTATAGCCATAGATTGCGTAGGACCCCCGAGTGAATGTCCAATAAATGATATTTGTCCAATTTTATAACCTTCTTGCTTTTGTAAATTATCAACAAGTTCTAATACATAATCACCAACACGTTTACCTAAATAATGAACACCTCGATCAGATTTACCCATATTAAACATACATCCACGAACAATAACATTCATATTTATCGATTCATCAACCGAGTTAGATACCTTTTCTATCCTATCCTTCATATATAACATATCACAACCAATGTTTGAGAAAATACCATGTGTAATAATGACCAAGTGAACTGGTTTCAATTTACCAAATTTTGGTGGTGTATTCCATAAAGTATTAGCATCCCATTCTTCGACATGGAATGCCTCTTTATCCAATAAAGTTAACTTAACTTGTTTAGATCGACGACTCTTAGTAACACGTCTAGATGTACCCAATCTGATAGAAAATTTAATCGATGGGAATGTCACTACAGCCAATTGTGTTAAGACATCAACAATCCAACAATATTTAGACTCTGTCCCCATGACTCGACTCCCCTTATTAAACCTTAATGTTGCCTTAAATGCAGAATCAGGTTTTAAATTCTCAATGAATTCAATTGGATCATCACCATCATATTTAACATCCTCATCATAATTAATTGGTCTTACATCACAATAATATGCATATGGTCCCGTTAACCAAACACTACGTAACATAGGACTCTCTTCATTTTTAATTCTTAGATGTACACATGAATCTATATTATTTAACAAACCTTGTTTAATAAATTGATGTCTATCAATAGTAATTTTAAATCGAGACATTCCACCAATTTTATGTTGTCTTGTCTCATTAAATATTAATTTCCCATCATCTTTCTGTTGGCGGAACATCCTATCTTATTTCTACCAAACCTCTAAGCACTAAATAACAGAACTATTACCTTTTTAAACCCTCTATTGAATTGAATCATTTGCATGACTTTGTTTGTGTTTATGGTTTTTTTTTCAAGCTCATCGATTTTTTTCATTGTGATCTGGCAGTGATGGTAATGTTTTATTACGGTGTGGGGGAAGCGAGGGAAATACTAGACATTGTAAAGTAAATTCCCCAGTAATATTTGATTGTAATGCAATTAGCACTTTTGTAACAACTTGTGAAGGAATATTTCCACTGTTTTTAACTGTTTCTCTCTCATTTTAATGACACGTTAAAATCACGTGACTTCTGGTTTCTTTTGTTATGACAAAATCTTTAAAATTGAATTTATTATGCTGGAAGTCTGTTTCATGGCAGGTTAAAGGGATCCAATAGACTTCATACACTCTAGATAGTGCTATACCAACTCGTCAGGGTTACAGAAATTTACCCCAGTATATGCATTCTTAGGAGGAAAGGTTTTTTTCTGGCATTTTCCCATCTGTTATTGCTACTCTTTTGCTAGACATTTTATGAGATTTACCCTTTGACTTACATATCGCTAGACTCTATATTCCCACACCTCCCATAAGAAATGATGGACATTGAAGATATTACAGACACTTACAGACTAGATGAACTGATCTCAAGTTTTTATAAAGTAGAAGACATTGAAAAGATTAATTATGCACAATTTTTACCGCCAAATCAAGATGATCAATGGTCTGTTCAAATGGAATTATTACTTAGAAAACAAAATCCACAAAATTTAGTCGCTTTATTATCGAGAGAACTATGGTGTTTTAGTATTAATGATAATCCTTTACCCAAATTACCCCCCAAAGTAGACGGACATGACAGTAACGATTCAATACAACCTACTAAGTCCGGTCAATTTAATGCAGATTATTCAAAACCTAATTTACCACCACATTATGCACTTTTCTTAAAAGCATTGAGAAGAGCTATCTATATTAATTTGGCTATAAACTCAAATAACCAATTGATTCAATATGGGAATGCTTGTATTTCACTAATAGATAATAACCACAATAATGATAACAATAGTGCTCTTATGGAGCCCAACAAATCAAACATAAACAATCCAATAATACAATTAGAACCACATCTTTTCGCCAATGGAGTATTAGCAGTATCTGTCTGTGTTAAAGATTTAGGTTTAGTTAGATTAAAGGAGGAAAAGTTACTAGATGAAAATTTCCTTCTTACACATCCATTATATTTAGCACCCTCTGGGATTAGAATGAATGTTATCAGTGATGATTTCACCCATTCAAATATGACTTCAAAATTTATTCAATTTTGTGGTCCTCCGCCAAATGCTGATGTACTATTATCAACTTTAAAAATCTCTCATGGTATTACATTAGGTGATAAAAATGAAATTAAATGGATTAAAGTTATACCAAATTTAGATCATTTAAATGGCAATACACCAAACATTGCAAATTATAATAAATTGCCTAAAAGTAATGAAAGAAGAATTGTCTGGCCATTAGACTTATGTTTTGTTCAAATTCAAGACAAAGATATTTATATAAATCCAACAAATGATGACACTGACACTAAAAGTAATGAAATGGATTTCACTTTTAGTAATTTACAAGAAGTTATGCATACAATTGATGATTTTATTCAAATACGTCAAACTTCCGCATTAAGAACTCCGGGAAGTTCTGGGGCATTAAATACAAACCCAATGAGTTCAGGAAGTGGGTATACCGAACAATTCCAACAATATTATAAGACTAATAGCATTGCAACAACTCAACAACAATCTTTGGGGAACAAATTATCTCCATTCAATATAAATTCACATGCATCTCCCTCTTTATCTAGTTCAATTGATAAAAATATGAATTTAAATAATGAACCATTTAATTCAGAATTTTCAATGACACCAACCATGGGATCAAATATCAATAATGAATTATTTGCCATGGGGAAGATAAAAACACATCTCGATAATCCCTTATTATCACCATTGAAGAATGAACAAGAGAGAAGATTGAATATTGATAATATGGAATTAAATACGCATGAAACCCCCAAACCAAGAATCCAAGGGATTGATAATATTGATACCCCATTACACCAGGTTCAACCCAGACTACAAGCTACTACAAGTACAGATGATGACAAAGAACTATTTGGTGAAGATGATGACGAGGATGATGAAGATTCAAAATCAATCTTGCCTGGCAGCAAGATTTCAGATATTGAAATGGAGGATTCTGAGAAGATAATTACTCATGAACCAAGTTTTGGTGACAATGATGACGACGATGATGATTTATTCGGTGAAATGAATGATTCCTCAATGGATGATAAGAAAAATGTATCTGGTAAGGGTACTTCAGATGAAATTACTGAAGATATGTTTGGAATGTCAGATGATGAAGATAGTATACGACAAAGTGTAAAACCTTTATCTGAAAATGTCCTTGATAATGGATCTACTTCAAGTAACACACCCAAGAAGAAATTTATAAAACCAAACTTGAAACGTAAATATTTGGACATTCCATTGGAAGAGATAACTCTATCTAATAGTCCGTTATACACTGATCCGGGGGCACCATTACCTATCGAGACTCCAAAGGATAAAAGAAAGAGTGTTTTCGCTCCTTTGACATTCAACCCAATAATTGAAAATAATGTCGATAACAAATATAAGAATGGTGGTAAATTCTCCTTTAGTCCTAGCCAAAAAGAAGAAGCTTTAAACTTTGACATATCCACCGGTAACATTTCTAGTTCAGATGAAGATGATAGTGATTCAAGTTTTGAATCTGTCGAGTATAACAATATTAAGCAGGACTTGAAGTTATTTGATGGAAGCGTTCATGACACTCAATTTTTAAATTATCAACCAATCCAAGGTGTTCAAGACTCGGTACCACCGTCTTTTATGGCAGGTAATTATCCAATATCAGGAGAATCATATTCTAAAGATACAATTAATTCTATTTGGAGGATGCCACATAGTGCTAATGAACAAAATCTATCCCTACTTAAAACCAATGACCCAACTTTTTCCATGACTCCAAATCCAGCAATAGAACAGCCCTCGAAAGAGAGTACAAAAGAGGGTGTATCTTCTTCCTTAGTGGAATCCAATAATATTGCTAATGTGGAGGACCAAACTGCAGAGTCATTTAACGGTAATCAATTATTCAATAACCTTCCATTTTTATTGAGACATATTCCTTTATCATCCATCCCAGATGTATATTTAAAGTCAAATCCCAAAATTCATATCAATTCTCAAAATGAAGATATCTTAAATGTACTTTGTGAACAAGTGGTCTACGATAATAACTTACTAAACAACTTACAAATTCCCGAAATTAGATACAATGAAATAATAATTAAAGAAAATAGTTTTATTTCCAGGACTATGCAGAAGCTGTTCCCAGAATTCGTCAGTATGAATGGTCATGAATTGATAAGCAAGATTTTTAAAATGAAACAACCTTTTGTCTTTGTTAAGAAGCAACATGAAATTATCAAAATTAAATCCGATTCTCAACCTTTTGGGAAATTCTTAAATCTAAAACCTGCCACAGGGATTAAAAATTTTAAATTTTTATTATTGACTGATTCTAAGGGAAGCGATTACGAAATGTTCATATCTACCCTATCACAAACTTATACAAATCATGAGTTTGGTTTTTGCGAATTATTAAAATTAACCCCAGGCGATAAGAGTGGACTAATTTATTTAAAATCTTTTGAAGAAAGTAAATTGCTGCTTTTAGCCGCTCAGATCGTCTCTTATTGTTCAACAAGCAAGAATTCTGAAAAAGATACCACGTTAATGATTATTCTACCTTTAGAAAATAATACAATCAACTGCCTATTGGCCAAAGTGAATATTTTCCAGATAATTAGAGATGAAGTAAGGTCAAAGATTCCCAATATGGATTTGTTACTCAAAATTGTACCTCAAAGTTTTATAAAAAACCCTTTAACATCTGTTGATAAATATTTTAATCTTTGTGTCGGAATCTATAATATCTTATGGCCTAAAGGTGTTAAATTTACTACAGTGGCGCATAAACTTCCAAGTAAGATATCTTTCAGAACATTACAAAATAGTAATGGTTTAACCACAATAAACTATGATTCGTACATTCATATGGCTTATTCCAGAAGTGTAGATAAACAATGGGTCTTTTGTGCTTTAAGTGATAGTGAGGGGAAAACAAATATGATCAAATCATGGTTTGTTGGTAATTCCAAACAAAAATTCGACGAGGCATGTACACAGTTGTGGACTATGGCATTACAGTTAGCTTGTAAAAAATATGGTAAGATTTGTTTAATTTTAACTAGACTAAATGGGATTTTACCGGATGATGAGTTGGTTAATTGGAGAAGATTATCTGGCAGAAGTATACATTTGGCAGTTGTTTGTGTAGATGACAACACAAAAATTTCTTTCCAAGATGGTGACAGAATATATCCAAGTTTCAAACCTTTAGTGAGAGATCCTAAACTTGCTGAATCAATTAACTATTCAAACTTAGACAATTATGAGATTGTAAATATAGAAGACGATATCCATGGTATTATTTTCCAAGATCCATTCCCATTAGCCAATTCTCAACATAGATGTGCAATTAAGAGTGGAGCTTTAATCAAATTTAAAGAAATTGGTAATGGTGCTGTCTGGGATAAATTGGAAGTAAACTTACTTAATTGTCCACACTCAGATAGTACAAAATTATTACAAATTATTTTGGAGGAATTTAGGAATCTTGCATCATTAAGTATATGGTTTGGAGTATCCGATGGTAGAAATTCACATATCCCATGGCATGTTTTGGCTGTTAAAAAGATGATGAAATCCCTGATTCACGTACAAGTTGATGTAAATGAACCCCAGTAATAATACTCTATATTAGTATATATTTACATGATATATATATGTGTGATCAAATGTTACATGTTGTAAATATTCAAATGGAATTAGAGCTTTGAAATTTCTATCTGGAATATTTAATTGAGCGTTTTGAACCTCTAAATCTATTACTTATATCCAATAGGGATTCATCGATTGATTCTAATACAGTTGATATGTAATATTGACCACTTGAATGTGTCCATGATACACTATCTTCTCCAAATTCAAATTTCTCGATTTTTAGTCTACTCATTATGTTTGTCATATTATAGAAATCAATGGAATAACCTGGTGCTCTCAAACTTTTCAAAGATATAATTTTACAACCAACTTTCACGTTCTGTAACAGTTTTTCCACTTCTTTACTTAATTTTGTGTCAAATAAGAAGTTATTAATTAATAATACATCACAATCCTTTAGAACATCTGCAACACCTTTATTTGTGACAAAACTTTCCCTCAGGAAGAAACTAACCGGAGCTAAACTTAGACCCAGTGATTGACAACGTTGTTGTAATTCTTTATATTGATATTCTGTTAAGTTACTTGCCTCTGCCATAATTTCACAACCTGCACTAAGTTTACAATTATATTCAAGAGCCGCTTGAATGACACAATTCCCTACACCAGATCCTAAATCAAGAAAAACACTAGATTGATTTAATTCACATTGTTTGTAAACTTTAGATAAGAAACTCGGCAGTAATTCACCATACACATAGTTACTGAATGCGGCATAATGCTTTAGTTTATTAGCTCTAGGGTGAATGGCTCTAATGTAAACAGTTTGTAAAACATCATGAATAAAGGATATAGGTACCTTTTTAATGGTTTTTAGATGATCGAGTATATCCTTTCTAGATACGGTTTGAATGAAATTGTTATATTCTTCTACCATTTGAACAAAATATTTATCATTTGAAGTATCATATGCTTCATTTAATTGTGGAATAATATTTTCTTTCATAAATTGTGTTTGTGAATCAGGCAAATAAATTAACATCATATATTCGATATATTTACCAATTTCTAGCATTGGATTATATCTGGAAGTATCTTTGGTAAAATTGACTCTAAAAGTTTCAAACTGATTAATAAAAAGTGGATTCCTAACTTTTACAAATAAATCCTTAGATGGTGTTCTTTTACGTGATGAAGAGGATTCTGTCATAACTTTCTTAGATTTATGAATTTTTTTATTAGTTTTCCCCATAAGGTCAATGACAGTAATAGAGTCACAAATTTGTCCTGTAAAGTAGTTTTGTGTTTCGAGACTTCTTATGTCAAAGAAATTTGGATTTATATCAATCATAGGACCATCCCAATCAACAAATGTGGATTCTCCTTCATCGTTGTCACTTTTATTATCGTACTCATCTGTTATGCTTGGTTCAGGAGTAACGGTCTTAGAATATGCATCAATGGTCTCATTAGCATCAGCTTGTTCATCTGTTGTCAATGTATTATCATGTTCTGACGTTTCAACAGAGTCTTGGGGGGAGAGAGTTAAGTTATTCTTGGAAGTAGACTTTCTAACAGGTTTTTTATTGTCAGGTATCTTCTCTTCTTCATCAGTTGTGTTTTCCCCTTTAATAGTTGCTAACTCACTAGCTCGTATCAGTCTGCCTCTTTTAGGCTTCTTCACTTTACCTTTTTCCGTTTTGATATCAGGTTTCTTAGTTTCTTCTTCCTGAGGTTTTTTACTTTCACTCTTTTGTTGTTCTTTTGTAAGTTGAGTATGTCCTTCAGGATAATAATTTTTAACAGTTCTTGATCTTCTGTATGAAGTGGGTAAAGAATATTCATAATTTGGATCATATCTACTTGCATCTTCTAATAACTGTTCCAATTCATTTGCCATATGTTTTGTCCTGTTCGTGACCCCTGGTTTCTTCTGAGTAGCCTTATGTGGGTTAGCAGATGTTGCCTTACGTCTTTTCCTGCCTCTGTTTGTAAATGAACGTCTCTTCTTATTATCATTAATCTCTGTAGACTTTAGTGATGATTCATTTTCAGTGGTTGACATTTCCATCACCACAGATTCTGGTGTTGGATAATTTTGTGTGGGGGTAATTGGTCTTTGTGTATTATGGGATTCTTCCATACTAAGTGTCTTTCTGCTTGTATCTTCTTCAATGGGAACGGTCATAACAGCAAGAATAGACAATCAATACCGGACTGTTTCTTTAATTTCTTTCCTTTCTGTACAAAGTATAATAATATTTTAATTTACAACCCAGTTTCCTCCTTCCCAGAGCCCAAATACAGCGTGATAGCAACAAGTTGTTGTCAATCAAATTGATTTAAATGTCACCATTTCTTCTTAATTATATTTTTTTTTTATTGCTGGCGAAAAAAAAAAATAACGATGATTTTCAATGCTATGTGTATTTTTAATTTTATATGGATGCTCCACAGTATACAAGTCTATATATTAACGTGCTAAGTTTCACTGAGATGCTAATGGCAACAATTCTTCGTTGTCTGATGTGACCTGTATCTTTTTCTGGGACAATTTACGTTTCTTAGTTGTTGAATTATCGCCATTTTTATGTAATTGAGGTATTTCCAATTCATTCAACCGTTTATGATGGTGTTTCTTGGCGTGTTTATGGGGATGTGTATCTGTCGCTTGTAAAGTACGTTCTACTCTTTCGTTGGATCGATTTGCATCCCATTTCTTCAAAGATTGTACAAATGGATCTATTTCCGATGATTTATCCTTATTGTTATCCGTTATTGTGCCATCATCACCACCTTGTTCTTCACTTTCACTACTAGAATCATCAAATATAGTATGTGATGATCCTCCCTTTGAACCATTGGACCCGTTTTTTCCCAATGGGGATAATAAGTGGAATCTTGGTTTACTTGAAGTGTCAATCTCTTCTTCATCACCGCCTCTTTTCGGCGTAGTTGGTACATCATTATTAGTTACACCACCACCATCAGCATGAGGACGTAAACTAATCTCCCTTTGTAAATCTTTAATCATTAATTGTAAATTTTTAATCTTTTCATCTGCAATGATTCGTTGTGATTTATTCACTTCAGTCAATTTATCATTTTGATTAGTTAAAGTTTGTATCTGTGAGGTTAATTTATTAACTTGTTTTTGTAAATTTAATGCAATTAAATCGTTGGGATTTGGGGTTGTAGTGGATGGTTTACCTTCTTCTAGTTTACTGCAATATTTTTGATATATTCTTTCTGATTCCAGGACAGATTTATAGTAACTAGATACCAATTGTAACAGGTTACTCATATTCTATAGTTTTGCTTATATTGAGTTATTTACCTTGGATCAAAGTGAAGAAATCTGGTAAGTCATCACCTTCAAACCCATTCATTTCTTCAATTCAATCCTCATTTTAAAGCAATTTTTCAACTTTTTTCCAGATATTCTTTATCTTAAAGTATTAAATAAAGAGACTTTTATATTAAAATGCAGAGAGGAATATATAATGTTTACATGATATTAAGTAAAGCTCAAACTTCAATGGCGCCATAAGAGGTTGTATTGTTTTTGTTATCATCTTTCACAGATACTTCTTCAGAATTTTGATTAATTAAAATAAAGGAAGAAATGATTAAAATAGCACCAATGACATACCAAATGGTGATTTGTTTCCCCTTAAACAGGAAATCACCAAACATGGCCAATGGGATGGTAAAACTTAGCCCAACAGTGACAGTCAATGGGGTAGTCAATAAAATAGCTTTAGCCCAACAGAAATCACTTAAAAATGTGATTGAACAATTCAGCAATATGATTGAAATAATCTTGATATCCCATTTAAATTGAAATGTCTCCCATCCAGTGCAATGGAAAATTACTAGGATTGGCCATAACCCAATAAAGGTAAATAAACCAACAAATCCTAAAAATAGCTTCACATCAATAGAAGAGGATTTCCCACGTTTAGTAATGTTTAAAACAGTCTTTTTGAAAAAAGTGCTATAAATACCATAAATCAAAGCACCAGTTAATGCTAAAATATTACCAATAATAATACTAATGTGAGAGAATTGAGGATTAGAGATGTTAGTAACATTGTTAGTAGATTTAGTGACAATAATAATGATACCGAAAAAGGATACTATCAATCCAATAAATTTATAACAATTGATGGAATCAATACCCAATAAGATACCAAAAAATAAAGTGAAAAATGATGCAGTAGATGATAATATTGTTTGTGAAGTCACTGATGTATATGATAATGATGTATTTGTTGTGACATTAGCACCAAACCATAAAGTACAAAATATTGTACTCAATTTAATGATAGAAGATAACGGTATTATATTATCATTTTCTTCTTCCACTCCATCATAATCATATTTTTCATTTAAAAGTGCGGTGGATTGTTCACTGACAGAATATTCCAATTTGTAAGCAGTATTAATATCCCAATGACCCCCATTTTTACGATATAAAGTAATTAGACGTCTAATTAAGGGGAACAAATATAATGAGCACGATGAAACAGAACAAAATGTGATAAAGATTGGTTTCTTGTAATAATTTGACTCGAAGATTGTGTTTAAAAGGAATGATGATGAAACCCATGATATAACCACAATAAACAACATAATTAGTCCCAAGGACCAATTCTGTTTTAATGTATTTTGTTTCATGTAGGGTTGTAGTGCTGATCGGATTACTATTTGTATATGTTATCTATACAAATATTTCAAGATCCATCTTTTAATATTCTTTGGGGAACCCCAGACATCCCACTCTCTTATATATTCTCGTCAATACCCATACCACATTTGAATAGAAACTCCTGATGACAAAGCCCATCTGATTCCAAATGTCAATCCACAGCTTTAAATTCATTTTATTTTTATTATGGTGTTTTCTTAATAATGAGAAATGTGGGTCACGTGCTGTGTAAAACTGTGGGTCACGTGGAATTCCACAGTTTTTTCTTTGCCGGCGTTCGAAACTTCGAAGCCGACATTTTTGTTTTATTTTATTCCATTTTATTGGGATTCCTCGCCGTACAACACCTGGCACACTGTCATGATGGGCAGATCCACCACCCCAGAGGTCTGTTCATGCAAATAGCGGTTCAATGGGTCATCTAAGGAGATCTCCAAGTTCCCACTACCGTCTGTGATGGTCATGTAGTCGTCTAACCTGGGGGACATAATATCTTCTCGGTAAAGATTTAATCCACAATATGCAAACATCATAGCCATTAAACCAAGACATTCACTCCATATCATCCATCTTCTATCAGGTAATAAATCTAATAGGAATTGTAACACTATGTGGTAGCGATGCTGTGGTGTTTCGTCTCGAGGCAATAGCGAGACAATAATTCCAACTATTAAAATTGTAGTAGCAATTAAATGGTGAACAAAAAAATAATAATCTGATGAGGTTGGTGGTTTAACCACTTTCTCTTCTTCCACTTCTTGTCGTGAGGTCATGTTACGTCTTTGCTTGTTTGTTTTGTATGTGATTATTTGCTTTACTTATCTTGTAAACTTTGCATTTAAAGAACTTTTTTTCTCACTAACTCAAAGCGATGACTTGAAAATATATGAAGTTAAATTATTGGAATATATATACACAGATATGTACATCTTTATATGCATATTTACATATTATTATCTTGTTTTGTTTTGTTTTTTATTTGTTTTTGTTTTATAATTAATGCTAGCTCATATTATCACCACCTTTAATACCACCATTACTCAATAATTTACGTTCTTGTCTACCCTTCTTCATTACTTGTTTTAATGCAGCTTTATCTAATGGATCTAATAATTCAAAAGAACATAATAACCCTTCACTTACAGTCATTACAGCCCCCCAATTATCAAATTCACCACAATAATTTGGTGCAGAAAATACAGTGACAAGACTTCTATCATTGAAAAATTCATATCCATCTTCAACCACCATATGAGCCCTACACACTAAATCAAATCCAAATTTATTCAGAAATTTATTAATGGCAACTTTATTATAACAATAACTTACACCACGTTCATTATCTTCCCATTCATTTGGTGAATCTGTGGGGTCTGACCATAGTAAATCATTAACTAACCCAAAATCGGGGACATCAGTGGGTCTACTAACATGTCTAATTTCATCCATGGAATTCAACACGGGGGATAAACCACCATGAACACAAAAGATTTTACCCGTGACTATTGCCGCTAGTGGTAACGTATTAAATGTATCAATAAAATGTTTCCAAATCTTAATATTACAACGACGTTTGCATTCATCATAAAATCCATAAACTCTTGTCACATTTGCACATTCATGATTTCCTCTCAATAAAAAGAAATTCTCAGGGTATTTAATCTTATAACATAATAATAGTAAGATTGTCTCTAAGGATTGTTTACCACGATCCACATAATCACCTAAAAATAAATAATTTGACATTGGTGGGAATCCACATTTAGAAAATAATCTTAATAAATCACAATATTGTCCATGAACATCACCCACAATTTTAACCGAGGGTGATAATTCTAATAAAGTTGGTTGTGATAAAAATATTTCTCTTGCTATTCTACAAATTTGAGTAATTTCATAATTTTTCAAACAAACATTCTTAGTTCTCTTTGCTGCATATCCAGCATCAAGTAATCTTTCAATACAGTTATCAATATCTACAATTTTCTTCTTCTTGGGCACTAATTGCGTTTCATTGGGATGCGTACCATCAATGTGCTTGATATTTAGATTGTTATTATTATTAACCATATCATTGTCATCAGCTAGTCTGGAGTTGAGATTCAATTCGTCTTCATCAAGGTTTAGCCCCTTTGGGAATTTAGCTTTATTATTAGTCTTCATTGTAAAATAATCAGTATCATCACCATGTTTAATATGATTATCAGCAATAATGTTTGGGGTATGAATTGGAGTACTATATATTGTATACCCACTTATTGATGCATTACCAGAAGTCGAACCACGCCTACTCCCACCTTCAGGCATGTTATTATTATTCCCATTTGCATTACTGTCACTTCTTTTAGTTTTATTTCTCTCTGTAGATGATAATAAATCTTTTAAATGAGGATTAACACCCATATTTTCTGATTTCCTAGCACTACGTGGTCTAACTTGTGGATATATATCTTTAGAACCATTATCATCCGATAATCTCATATCATGGATAGAATTATGACGTTTCATTAACATTGTCTTCTTTCTTGATGAAGAATTTTCTCTTGATTTCGGTTTCAACTTTATATTTCTAACATCATCACTTGTACTATCTTCGTCTTCATCTTCATCAGTCAAGGCATTTTCACTATATAACATTGAATTTGTTGAATTATTTGTACCGGCTCTTTTTAATATCGGTGTCATAGGTTCTCCACGATTATTTGAACCTCTTCTTGAAGACGATCGTCTATTAGTATGGTTATTACTATTATTATTATCGTTGGGGTTCAATAAGATGGATCCATTGTTTGTCTTTAGTGAGGATTGTGATTGACGAGACTTTAAGGATCTGCCAGATTGTGCTGTCTCAGTTCTATACATTGGGGTGGGTCTAAGATGATGATTTTCATCTTCCAAATCATGATCAGAATCCTCGATTCCCCCGCTTGATCCTATGTTATTATTAGTACTTGCCATATATTTACTATTGGAGCCACCACCACCTCCACTGCCAGTTTGTGGTCTACTATTCCTCGTAGAAGTAGAAGATGTAGATTTAAGTTTATTCTTACTCTTCCCCTTCACGTTCCCCGTCGAAGATCCATTCTTCTTCCCAGAAGATATCTTTGAATTAGAATTACCCATTGTAGCCTCCTAGTACCAATCAAATATTTCGTGTTGCTGTATATCTAACTACTTCTTGTAGCCGCTAATCAATCTCTCACGTTTCTAAAATATCCAACAGCACCAAATAAAAACAAAAAATAAAAATAAAAAGACACACTATTTATAGAATATGTATCTGTAATAACTTTACAACTTCCCAAACAAACACTAACTGTTGCTGTCTGGAAACCTTTGTGGTTGTGTTGTTGCCTGTTTGTTCTTACAAAAGTGGTAATTTTTTGGTGAAACTTTCCTTTAAATTTAAATTTCATTGCAAATTGTGAAAAATATTGAAATTTGCTTTAAAGGCCATCGCCAGGCAGGAATTTATAGGTTTAGGCTTAAGAAACAGCCAGAAAGAGTGCAAACGGAGCCCAAGAGGACTTAGAAGAAAAGTGAAAGAGAGATTGAGTTATGCAGACAGTGCAACAGACAGATTATGATGCCTTTTCAGCGAAATTGGCATGTTTAGCAAAGGGTTACTTACCCCCCAACGAACAATCCTTGAAAGATCCCATTGAGGGGTATGTGTCCTTGTACCAAGGTTATTATGAGTTCCATTCCAAGTATTTACAAGAACTAAGAGGTGCAATGGGTGGGAGAAGATTAGTTTCCAAGATTAATAGGTCGATACAGAACTCACAACCTGTAATGAATTATGGGACATATTTAAGAACATTATCAATTGATATCCCATTGGTGAAATACATCAATGACAACCCACAATGTCAAATAGTCAATTTAGGTTGTGGTTCAGATTTAAGATGTATACAATTCGCCCATAGAGATAAGTTCCCACAGGTGTCAAAATATATTGATTTGGATTTTAAACAGTCTATAGATTTAAAACTATCTGTGTTACAAAAGATGGATATACTGAAGGACACAATTTATGAAGCTATATCCTGTGATTTAAACAACATCGAGACCACAATGTCTACATTGACAGGTCTTTTGGATGTTACAGTCCCCACCGTGTTCATTACAGAATGTGCTCTATGCTATATGGGTCAAAAAGAATCTCAAAATTTGATTGATTCGATAAGGGCAACGTTCAATACCGGTGTATGGCTTTCATACGATCCCATAGGTGGTGATGACCCTCATGACAGGTTTGGGACAATCATGAAGGAGAATTTATTAATGTCCAGAAATTTAGATTTACCCACTTTACTTATTTATAACTCAAAACAAACATATTCCGAACGGTGGTCCAATTATGACCAAATAACAATACAAAACATGTGGGATTTCTTACAATCGACAATCTCACCCATAGAACAAAAAAGATTACAATCTTTACAGTTTCTTGATGAAATTGAAGAATTAAGAATTATGCAAAACCATTATGTGACAATGAAAGCTGAATGGACAGTTAACGGAACAAATCACCATTAGCTTCTCCTCTGCCCCTCCATTGTCCCGGTAAATATGTATCATTTTGTAATTGATATAATCTCCATGCCTCTCTCATATGTTCTGGTAAAATGGGACTATTATTATATCTTTCTACACTCACATCGGTGGCATTAAATTGTTTGACCAATTTGTTATATTGATCAATTAAACCTAACCTGATTTCTTGTGAGTTCTTATCACTTTTCAATAATTTATTCCCATTTTGAATTTCTTTCATTGTATCTTCTTCATCATCAAAATATTCATCACTTTCATTTTCATTCACATCATCTTCTTTGTCTTGTTCCAATATAGTTAAATAATTTGGATCATTTACGGTCGTCTTGTCAAAGGATGCCTTTTCCACCAAGATAGTCAATTTCTTTAAATATTTCTTCAATCTCTTACCAATATCTTTCCTCTTGTCAAATTGACAAATCATAAGACTTACAAACCATTTCTTTCTTACTTCTAATGCTAGTTCAATAAGTTCACCTGCAAAAACTTTACCAATGGCTTGTAAAAACACTCTAACATTTTCACCTACATTTTGGCCACAAACCATACCTGCTAATTTCTTTACTTGGCTCTTACTTAATGCAGTTCTATGGAATACTTCAAATCTATTATTTTGTTCATCATCTAAACTTAAAACCAACAATTTAAACTGTTCCTCATAACTTAATTCCTCTAAAGGTTGCATTTCTTCAAGCTCTTCAGTTCGGTTGGCTTCAAATATATCTCTAATGAAAGTCATTCCACGTGGTACTTCATTTATTTGATTATTCATCGTGCCGTTTACTAGTTTCCTTACCTTCTGACCCTGTTCAAGAGGATTATAGTGTTGAATATCAGAAGGAAGAAAAGTATTCATAGTACCACCAGTTCGAAGATCCTTAATCTTCCACGAGACATAATCCTGGTCTTCTGATATGATTTGATCAATCATTTGTTTAATAGAATAATAATTTTCTGGTGTCAATATTGGTGGATAATTCACCTTAGGAATGACATCTAACGGACCTTGTGGAGTATCTGACATATCTTATATTTACCTAATTGATTATGCGATAATAATGTTGAGGATATCCTTGCCTTCGGTCTCTTTCTATCGCTGGTCTTCTCTTCACTATTTCTTAAATTCATTTTCATTAGAGATTTTCTTTTTCACAATTAATTTGAAATGTCACATATTAAACTACTATACAAAGATGTTTAAGTACATAGATTAGTCCTCTGCAACAGGAGTAGCAAGACTTTCTTTGTCGTCTGTAGCACCCAATTCCTCCACTTCTTGCAATTCTTCCTTAATGTCTTCTTCAAGGCCCTTTTCTTTCACGGCTTCTTCAATTTCTGGTTGTTTCTCATTGAAAATGGCTTTAATACCACTTAAGATAACCACACTGATTGGTCCTAACAATGGTAAATAGACAGCTAATTTATGTTCTTGTGGAAAGAAATTTTGTTGTAACATTTCTCCATGGAAAAAGGCTCTTTCACAATATTTAACAATTTCATTACTCATTAATAATGCTTTATTCCAATCCATATTACTCCCAATCTGTGGATTATTTAACATATCGATTAATTTCAATCTCATATCTAACGCATTAGTTACATCTTCTAACACTTCCTGTGGGATGGTCATTTGTTGAAATTGATGGGTTAATTTAACTAAGGACCATAATGTTTCAATGGATTTATTTAAGTTTTCAATGATTCTAAGTCTCTTAAATGAATCAATGACAATATACGGAGATGTGAAAGCCCTTTCATTGTTATCCAGGATACCTAACAGTCTTAATAAATCTTTCACAAATTTCAACATAATTGGATTTAAATAATTCTCAGTCACAACTGAATTGGGTTGTAATGGAGATTTATTCACTATAAGGACCCCCCATTGTGGGACAATAAAACTACCCCATTTAGCTTCCCCCTCTTGGTCCTCATTAATATTACCATTGACAAAATGTAACCCATCAAGAATAGTCTCCTTGCTAGGAAACACAATGACTAAATTAATAGCGTTTTGTTCGACAAAATAATTTGTTGATGATAATTCAGATAAATCAATAACGTGTGATAAATCGTACCAAGTCGGATTAGAAACATTATTCAATTGATATAAATTTAAATCATTATAATAAACGATTTGAGTATCAATAGTAAAATTAACCAAGGGAGAAATAACTTCTCTAAATGGAGTGAAAATATTTCTTAGAGTTTGATCAATTTCCCAAGACACAGGAGTTCCATCACCATTCAATAAAGATACACTTAAATGTACATTCGGATTATAATTTATAGCAATATCATTTTCACTTTGTTGTTCAGGTTTCAATTGACCAGATTTTAAAGTCCAATGACTCCATTCTAATTCAAAAGTATGTTCTACTAAAGTTTGAGCAATAAAGAAGGGTAAATCGTTACTAGCCACCGAGGTGTCATCAAAGAACACAGTGGTAACCTTCGAATCATAGGGAAGGTTATATCCAACGAATTCATCCAACACTAAATCTACCACATGATAATCATCTCCATGTGAAGCAGCCTCCTGGATCAAAGTTTCATTATATGCAAATATTTCCAAGGACCAATCCACATATTGTCTCTTGGACCTTAACAGATGATTGACTTGTATTTGTACCGCATCATGAATATCAGGAAATCTATATGTGTCAGATTTAATAAACACGGGGATGGTTAAATGAATTTCTTTAAATTTATCATTATATAAATCTTGAATATATTCATCTGGTAATGGGGCTCTATAAATATTGGTCAATTTATACCAAAGTGGGACACCAATAAGGAAATACGACGCCACAAATGTGAGTCCTACGGCTTTTCTTAGCGTTAAAGAAGCAGTCATTGGCGTTTGTGGTGCTTTCTTTGTTGTTTCCTTTGGCCATCTTTAAACGTGTCACAATTTCAGTTTCTTCAAATTTAAAATGTCATAAAATTAAATGAAAACGAAATAATGAAAAATATTGAAGAATACATTTGTGTCATAAGGGATAACAGAGGTTAAATAATGTTACAAGTGTGTATTGAATGTCAATATATGTATATAGATATATTTTATACAATATTCTATAAAGAACTGGTGTAGAATAATAGTTGGAGAATATGGAATGTCATATTAAAACAAGAGTATCAATTTGAAAGGCCATAGTTAGAAGTAAGAGATGAGTAGAAATATGGCATGGATAACATGTTGTGGGTGTATTTCTTTTTCTTCTTTGTGAAGTGCTTTTTTATTTGCCCTATTTTAAGAGAATGGAATAACTTTTGATATGATACATATATATTCAATTAAGATTCAAACCCATTAAAATAATACTATAAGGATGAGGGGAATTCATTATATTTGTAAAAAGGATAAGTGCACAATTATATTAGATCTAAGAAGAATGAGAATTTTTTTTTTAATAATACTAAAAGAGAGAGTTGTAACAATAATAATAATAATATTTTAATAATAATATTTTAATAATAATAATAATAATAATAAAGGAGATTAAACATATAACATAGGATATTGGAATTTTTGGTCAAATAAAATCATTTGTTTAAAAATCATTGTTCCAAAGTTTCACATGAAAAGAAATAAAAGAGAAAAAAAAAATCACTATATATATAAAAAGATAATCAGTTCAAGGGAGGAAGATAAATGAAATTAATAATGGAATGGAAAGAATTTAATTATCTTTTTTCTTTTTATTGTCATGTCCACATTTTAATTTAGGTCAAAAAAAAAAGTTCAATTTATTTATCTAGTTGGAGAATGTTCTCTTGGAGCACCACCATCTCTGGATCTATATGAATCTCTTGGAGCACCATAATCACCCCTTGGAGCGCCATAATCACCTCTTGGAGCACCATAATCACCACCTGGAGGACCTCTTGGAGCACCGTAGCCACCTCTTGGACCACCATACCCACCACGGAATCCACCACGATAATCACCTCTTGGGGCACCATAACCACCACGGAATCCACCTCTTGGACCATCACGATAACCGCCACGGAATCCACCTCTTGGACCATCACGGTATCCACCACGGAATCCACCTCTTGGGGCACCATAACCACCACGGAATCCACCTCTTGGACCATCACGATAACCACCACGGAATCCACCACGGAAACCACCACGACCACGGAAACCACCTCTATGAGATCTTCTAATTGGTGGTGGATTATCATCTCTTTCGACGGAGATGACAGAACCTCTAAATTCAATATTATTTAACTTATTTAATGCATCATTTAAGACTTCTTCATTTGGAAATTCAAGAGCACCAGTCCCATCAAATTCTCTTGTATTAACACTAGAAAAAGTAGTTTCTAATTGATTTTCTCTAGCTAAATCTTTCAATTCTTGCCAAGAGCAACCTTCAGGTAAATTTCTTAATACGATACGATATCTTTTTGCTGGTAATTTTGAAAACACGACTTCTAATGGTTGATTTGCAAAAGATTTCCCATTAACTTCTTCGATGGCTCTTGATGCAGATTCTGGTTCTTCAAATTCCACAAAAGCGAAACCGTTAAGAATCTTAACTTCTTTCATTGGACCAAATGGACCAAAAATTTCATTTAATTCTGATTCTTGTACATCAAATGGGAATGGTCTAACAAATAATCTAGTAGTAGATAATTCACCACTTTCATCGAATGCATGATGATGTTGATAAGAATGTTCATTACCATAAGATTGTGGTGGAGTTGGTTGATGTTGTGGTGGATAATATGGTTGTAATTCTGGTTGTGGGGCCTGTTCTTGAGTTTCTTCCATTGGGGCATGTTGTTCTTCATGAATTTGTTCTTGTTCAATTGAGGCAGGTTGTTCTTCATGAGCTTGTTCTTGTTCAATTGGGGCGGGTTGTTGTTCTTCTTCTTGAACGACAGGTTCTTCCACGGCAGGTGGAGGTGGGGGAGGAATTTCACCTTGAGTATTATTTTCTTCAGACATGTTGTGCTACTTATGCTTTGTTTTGATAGTAATACAAGATAATATTATAAAAGGAGTTTGTATGTTATTTGTATATAATTAAATATTTTCAAAAAATAGAAGCAAAAAAAAAAAAATAAAAAAAATTTTTCCCACTTTTCGTTCGTTGTGATAGACTTAAGTCAAGACAGTTAGACCCAGATGGATTTACCATATTGATCCATACGATTAGCTAACTTAGTAACATCTTGATCCCAATTAATCAATTTTTGATTCATTTTATCGATTTGTGATAAATTAATAATTCTTGGTTGGACCCATGTGATTGTGACTAATTGATTAACTTGATCGATGGAACCTTTCAATAATCCTAATGATATTGTTTTCATTATTAAATGTTCGACGTCGCCTATGTTTGCAGTTAGATTTGTTGCTGTGGCGATTTGATTAAAAGTGAGGATTCTTAAATTTTGAATAAAGATTAATTCAATTAATGTCATGATACAAATCTTTTGTCTTAAGAATAATAACATTGTGTTGTCAAGTTTTAAATCTGATAAAGATTGTGGGATTGATGAGATTAAGTTATTAAAAGTGGTAAAATCTCCATGAGATAATGTGGATATGATTGAAGTGACGAATTTCAAATTTTCATTATTATTATTATTTAAGAATGGGGATAATAATGGATGTTGTAATAATTCACCGAAATTGAAAATACGATCTCCCTTAATAGCAGCAAGACACATTTTGAATGGTAAGATTGAATCCTGTGGTAAGATATAATCCTTTGGTAAAGTGGATAAATATAATAGGGAGGTGGTATAAAATGAATTAAAATCTGATTTTAAGTCGAAATAGATTGAATTAATTTGATAAAATTTGTTGATGATGAATAAAGGTAAATCTTGAGTTCCATTAATATATGAGGATTCGAATTCATTTAAATAATCTTTGCCGATGGATAAATTACCTAAATAGAATTGCATTTTTGCAATTTCCAATTTGGTTAAGATGGTAGCATGATTATAATCTACAATATTTCTCTTTGGTTCGTTATTTTTTGTATTATCTAATTTTGCATTGAATCTTTTAAGTAAGATATTTAAATCTGATAAATTTTGATTATAATCTAGATGTTGGGCCAATAGACAAAAATTGATGATATCCAATGGATTTAATTTATCCAACATATCGTTCAAGATGAAGGATTGATATACTTGAGATAAAAACTCATGAGAGACAGATTTTAACTTGAAAAGGGTGGATAATTGTAAAGTTAATTGGTACCATAACTTAGATTGATAATTGTTTGAAATTGATTGTAACAGGTTATAAATTTCTTGATTATTATTATCTGGATAATATTTTGTGTAGAGTGCTAAAATATTTGAGTTAATATCTGACATTGTGTGGTTGTGTGTTTGTGTGTGGTTGATGTGTAGAGCAGAGTGGCGAAATAATTTTTTTTTGCATGAAATTGAAATTGAAATAAAATATTTTTTTTAGTGGGGATGAAAAGGAAGAGAATGAGTTTCACAGAGAGAGAGAGAGAGAGAGCAAACACACCAAGACCCATGGAGACGGTAATCAAGGCTACGGACATGAGTGCCGACTTACAACACAAGGTGATATCTATCATCGAGGAATTGATCGCCCCGCTGGTGAAGGGGGAGTGTTTGGAACGAGACGTCTCGCAGGAGATCAAGTCGAAGCTGGACAGCGAGGTCGGGCCCAGATGGCACGTTGTGGTGGGCAAGAACTTCGGGTCCTTTGTGACCCACGAGCAGGGCCACTTCCTCTACTGCTACCACGGGCCGTGGGCGCTGCTGCTGTTCAGGACTGCGTGAGGCAGCCGCCGTGTAAGTGTATGTATGTATGTATGTATGTTGTAATACACGCCCATGTGATCCACACCCACACACCCACGCCCACCCCGCAGGCGTCGCTCCGCACGGTGGGTGCCCCCATCGTGTACAAAATTTCACTCACTCTATAACCGTCTTCTCTCTCCCACCACCCCCACTGGCTCCACATCCACCCACCACAAGACTCTAGACTCTAGTACACTCATGTCCTTGCCCTCACCAAACAGAGATATCATGACAAAAGACCAACAAGCTACTACAAAGAGGAAAGTCGGAAGGCCAGGAAGAAAGAGAATAGACACAGAGGCAAAGAATAAGAGAACACAACAGAATAGAGCCGCTCAAAGAGCTTATAGAGAACGAAAGGAGAATAAATTGAAAAATTTAGAGAATAAAATTTATTGGTTGGAAAAACTTAACAAACAAAATTTATTAGAATCGAAATTCTTAAATGATAATATTAATAGACTGATTAATTCAAACACAGATGAACAACAAAATAATAAAATATCGGAATTTATTAAAAATTCTAACGATATTAAATCTAAATTTAATCAAGAATTATTGAAAATTAATACTACTTTGTCAACAAATCCATCAACAACAACAAATGAAAACACTCCCGTGCCGCCTACTGTCCCATCAACAACAAATAATCCATCCCCATCTTCTACATCTTCACAAAACAATATTATAGATTGGTCAAATTTATTATTGAAAAAGAGGGAAAATTCAAATTCTAATTCATTCGATTTTAATAATACATGGGATTCAAATAATATTATCTCCACAAACGTTCCAGCATCAATAGATTCCATATCTCCTAATATTGATGATATCATTATACCTCCTCCTCCCTCTTCAAATAATAATAATGTATTTTGGGACTCTTTCCCATTTGATTTTAATAATACTTTCGATACAAATGCCAAAAATAATAATTTAGCATTCCCTGATATTTGGTCTTATCAACCTCCTCCCCCCACAGATGAATGTACTTGTAATGGTGCATGTTTAACAGAATGTGATAGTGATGACGACTCTTCTTCCACCACAATTAAATGCGATTTATTGACACGACATATTCTAAATAATGAATCTATCCACTCAGTATTAAATGATACTAAATTTATTGACAACTCTTCATGTTCACATCTTATAAATAATTTGAAAAAACAACAACAACAATCCACAACTTCACTCCCCTTTGAATCAACCATAGAAAACCTTTGTAATGAATTAATGGTCAAATGTACACATGATCCAACAAATAATTCTTTACTTTTAAACAAAAGAGAGTTAAGAAAGGCAATGTTAAATATTTAAAAATGTTATATATACTTTACGTATTTCCCTTTTAGGAAATTTATTCAAAATAATCATTCAATTTTTTTTTTTTATTTTAACCTTTAATTGAAAAAAAAAAATGGTGGTAAACACTATTTTAATACAACAAAATCCCATTCGAAAGAACGGTACAACATGTCTTCTTCTTCTCTTTCACCTTCAATAGATCAAAATTTAGCTAAGTTATCATTAAATTCCCCAACTAAAACACAATCTTCACCAAATGATACCACAATAATATCAAATAATGATTATACATTAAAAGTACCAAATCTGGGTACTAAGAAAGATATGAAAAGGAAAAGATTAGATTCAAACACAAATATAACAAAATTGACTCCATTGACAACCACATCATCACAGGCGGAGGAGAATTTATCCGCAACAGCAAAAATTATGTTAAGGTTATACGGTGATAAATCACAACAAGATAGAGAATTAAATAAAGAACAAACAAATATCGCTACTACTCCAACATCTCCCTCTATACCCATTTACCAAAAACAAACTAAATATGAAAATACATCATCAACTCCAAACAACACCACCACAAGTTACACAGTTAACGTATTAAAGACATTGAATCAAAATAATACAAAGAAAAGAAGTACCACTAAATTACCAGATTTGAAAAAATTGAAAACACCACAAGTGGAATCATCACAAGATAAGATATTAAATGCATCGAATTTTTATAAAATGCAAGTGAAACCAAATTATATTGGATCAAATACCACTTTGTCATCTGTTTCATCTATCACATCAAGTAATAATGAATCTAAAGATGGATTTGATGGAGATATTAAAGATAGTATCTATAATGATAACGTCGAGGTCATTTTAAAATGGAAGGATCAATTACCTGATTTGGACCCAACAACAAAGATCTCCATTAAAAGTAAAGATATGGTCTCTACATTAGATTCATTACAAGATAGTAATAATCCATCACCAACACATTTTAATAAAGATACAAAATCTTTAAATATGACATTTGATCCAACAAATAATGAATGGTATATGAAAGATTTATTTTTACCACCAGGAATTTATAAATTACAATTTTTAATTAATGGTAATTTATATCATTCTGATTATTTACCTACTGCAACTAATACAATGGGGAATATTGTTAATTGGTTTGAAGTGTTACCAGGTTATGATACCGTAGAACCATATCGTGAAGAAAATAAAATATTACCACAAGATACCCGCCATCATAATAAATCACTTACTTCATTGACTGATTTTGCTGGTATTTCAAGATCAAGTTCAAATATTAATAAAAAAAATTCTAATTCTTCATTAAGATTATTTGGTTTACATGGTTTCACTACATTAGATAAAACAACACCAAAGATGAATTATTCAAATGAAATTCCAGAAATTTTTAAATTTGATAATATAGATGATGATGATATGGACGAGGAAGACGAAGATGAAGTGGATAGTAATTTTGATTTAACTTTATCTAAAGTAGTTGATTTAAATCAAGATTCTTTATTTACTAACATTCAAAAAATTGCAAAGATGAATACAGAAGAAGCTGAAGAATATTTTTTATCAAAATTTAAAGTTCCTGATTTACCAATTTATTTGAATTCCACATATTTAAATAAAAATTTTAATAACGATAAACACAACATCAACAATAATAATGAAATTAATCATCATATTATACCGCATGTTAATTTAAAACATTTATTAACTACATCAATTAAAGATAATATTGTTTGTGTTGGTTGTACTACAAGATATCAAGGTAAATTCATTACACAAGTCATTTATGCCCCATGTGATTATGAGAAATAAATACATAATTCACTCATTAAAAATTTATTCATTTTCATTAACGAAACTTTTTCTCTTTTTATATATATATAACGAATATTTATTTATTTTAATTATCATTTTCTTTCCATTAATATTGATCTCTCTTTCCCCAAATTAAATAACTTCACAAAATAAAGCCATCATATGTTGTTCCTCACCATCATTATCATTTATTGAATTTCCAGTAAGTATATCATCTAATTGACAATATTGTAAATTATTCATTGAAAATTTTGAATCATAAATAATCCAATCTTCACCAGATAATTGTCTAATTGCATGCCAAATCTTATTTGAACTATAATCTTTAGCTAAGATATGACATACTCTTAAATTTATATCAATTAATGATCCATTCTTTGCCGTAACACGACTCAATGAGGGGTAGATATATTGTAAACTTAAACTATTATCTGCATGTTCATTCACACGATATATTCCATTGCTACTTTTACTGTGAGTATTGATATCGTCCTCATCTTCATCATAGTCGTTACTTTGAATACTTAATATTGACATGCTTTCAGACATATTAGATGTAATCTCATATAAATTACTCGAGGGAATATCACGCTTTCTTATTGATGATCTAGTAAAATTTAACACAATAGCATCTCTTTCATCATCATCAATATAATCTCCATCACCAGGTGTACTTAATTTACAATTTGATTCCATTGAATCTATTGAAGAATAAATCTTTGGTGGTTCCATTTCTTCTATCGAATCATCATCATCATTAGTTAAACTTTCAAATTCAGAATCTGATATCTCTTCACTGGGGATAGATTCAAATGATTGTAATTGAGATATTGTATTATTACTATTTTCATCATTTGTTGCTCCAGAACAATTCTTATGATACATTTGTAAAATATGGAAATCATAATCATAAATTGGAATTAAATATAATGTATTTTCTTCCCCATTTTCTTCCTTACAACCATGTAAGTTAATAAATGTATTATTTTTAATCTTAAATTTATTCAACAAGAAATTTTCAATATCACCTTTCTTATCCATCAATTTTTGTGGTATTGATAAAATCAATAATTTAAATTGAGAATTGTTTATTTCTATCTCTTCTTTAAAATATTTATCAAGTATCTTAGTAAGTGTCTCTTGTTTTTGTTTATTTGCAATTATTTCCTCAAATTCCCCATGTTTAATATTCGATGTATACCAAAACCATATGTCACTATCTGGATCATCAGCCTCTTTAAAACATTCCCTTGAACCCTTATATGCAGGGTTCTCCACATATTCATTATCAGCCGAATAATCACTAGTCTGTGACAGTACGTTATCAATTAAAAGGGACATAAAACGTTTCTAGATATATTATTTTTAACCCACCTCACTCAATTAAACCAAACAAGTCTGAAATACCTTGCTTATTCAAAGCAGATCAAATTATGTCAAATTGTAGGCAAGGCTTAGCAGATTACCTTTAACTTTATTTATTGTATTTCCCCGTATTAATTATTTTTTTTTCACTTCGAATTTCATTTACGAAGCGATCTGAAAAATTTCACCAAGTGTCACAAAATTGCAAAATAATCATACCACAATCTCTTAATAATTCTAACCCAAAAACTATCCCAATTGACCATCAAAATAATTGTATAAATCTTCTACATTGGAATTGAAAATATCTTGATTAACATCGCCACTTTGTAAATATTTTTGTTCCAACATTTCAGTCCATGGTTCTACAAATCCCAACCCAATGTCTGTACTACCCGAAAACCAATCAATGGCTTCATCAGGTAATAGACTAATGTTGCTTTCCTCCGTAGGCATATTAGGTTGTGGTGTAGTACTTGTATTGCTATCAAGAGCCTCATTATACGTGGTGTCTATAGTAGCTGGTTCCGTGGCTACCATATTTATATCATCATCGTTAAGAATGTTCATAATAGATTTTGGAGGTGCTGAAACATTTATTTCTTCATTGGTTGACATTGGTCTTTCTTCATTAAGTTTGTAAGTTAAATCTCTTGATTCTACAACAGCACTAGTTGGTCTTGTATTCGTTTCCACATTATTAGCTTGAGTACCACTATCCTCGGATGGTTTTGCCTTTTCTGTAGTGGTCTTCTTGACTCTATATTTAGGAACAGTTGAAGAATATTTAGCATACTCTTGTAAATGATCTTCTTTGACCAAGATCCCATGAGATACCAACAATCTCTTATTTCTTTCCTTCTTCAGATTCATCTCTTTACAAAGATATAACAAAATGGCTGAATATCTAATGGCTAAATGTAATTCATCTGGGGTAGCCTCTTTCAAGGTTATAGCAGCCAATTTAATGACATTAAGAGTTTCATCTAATGATATACAACATAATTTCAAAATTGTTCTAGATTCAGAATTACCCATATTTTCTCCAGTGTTGGTTAACGTCAAATAACACTTCACTAGGAATGATACAGCTCTAACAATTCTCATAACCCATTTTACAGGCATGTATTTCAATAATCTTAATCTATGGACTCGTACTGCAGAATATAATATCTCTTTGGCTGCATTATATGCCAATTCAACATATTTAGCACTTCTAGTAATTTCATTCACTCTTAATTTAGATTCTTTAACATCAACTTGTAATGCTAATGAATATATGTACAATTGACAATAATAATAATCACATAACAAAGTTTCATGCATAATTTGTTTAGCATAATTGTGAACAGCTCTCTTATCCTTTCTAACAGCTATAGTATACGGCTTCCCAGGTAACACTTTCATACATTCTCTATAAGTATCATGCCATCCCTCAATTAAAGGTGATAGTATACTAAGCACTGCTAGATTATGCACTTGGTCGTTAGATGCTAATTTTCTTCTACCTTTATCGTAATAAATTGTGTCATAAGCAATAAGCATTATACGTACCAATTCAATTTTAGCCCTTTGATTAAAAGTAAATTTTAATGGGAATGGAAGTTGATTTTGTTGATGATGTTGAATGATTTCATCATTGTTCCTAGAGTAATATAGCACGTATTCATCATTTAAAAATTCTCTTTCTAAATCTGTCAATCCGCCAGGTTGTTCCTTTTGGGCAATTTTCAACACATTTAACCATTTCTCTTTATCCTTATCATTCTTTAATATTTGTTCTAAATAAAAGAGTTCATTCCCAATATTACTCTGATCATCATCCTCGGTCATTTCAAAAGCAGATGAACGATACTTGTTTCTTTCAAAACTAATTTCACTGAAACTTTCTGAAAGAACAGATTTTTGATTCATATTCATTGCTGTCAACGCATCTGATATATGTGAAGCAACAAACACTTTTGTACTAATTTGAATAAAGCCCATATCTTGAGCCAAACGAACTGCTGTGCCTGTAAGCATCCAAGACATTCTATCACTTCTTCTTACTGCACCAATACCAGTTCTTTCTTCGTCATCCTTGTTATTACCGGGAGCATTATCTTTTTCCTTAGCAGTATTGGCATAATCTGCTTTCCTCCAATGTATTTGTCTTGGATTCCACTCAGTAAATATAATAAAGGCTAATACTGTACCAATTGATCTGGTACTGGCTTCAGCCCAAATAGTTTGTGAAATAAGTCCCTGGCAAATATCCCATAATTTTTCATGAACTCTAATATTCCGCTTGTTATCTTCACCGTTATCAAATCTAATTTCATTGAATGAATGGTATCTGGTAGATATGGTTAAAATTGCACAAAGCAATATTGGGTATTGAGCTAATTCCTTTGGATCATGCAATTGAAGTGGTATATTGGGGAAGTATGGATGCATTGTGGAGAAATAAAGTTCAATAAACTCCACTGCTTCAGCTTCTGTAATTAATTTCTGTGGACCAATATATTCGATATCAGAAAGTGTCCTGTTAGGTTTGGGCCTAATTTCTGTTAATTTATCTATTAAAAGAGTAATAGGCTTTTGTGGACCATCAATCTTATAAAGTGGAGCAATTGCACTTCTCTTTAACTGCTCGGTGGTGGTCAGATTATTATGTGATGTCTCGGTACCTGCCTTCGAAAATGTCTTTGTTTCAGCTTCTGGTTCTTGACCTTCATTCAGAGCACTTTGTAACATATCCTTAGTGTTTTGTTTGGCAACTGATCCAGCAGCATTTGCTAGAAATTGTAAAGTATTTTGCATTGATGCCAGTTCTAATCTCCATTTTTTAGCGGGATCAGAACTCTCATTTGGTCTCTTCGGATTTTTATTAATAGGTGAACTTGAATTCCTAGAAAACAGTTTGATAGATTGTCTTTCATCAGAACCAACTGGTTTGACAACCTTACGAGGATTTGGAATTTGATGAGCTACATGAACACTCTCAATCGGAATCAACTTATTTAAATTCTCTTTTTGATCAACACCAGAATCAATAGATACCATATCTGCTACAATAGTGTGACTACTATCACGAAGGGTATTTGTAAATAGACATTCTCTTTGTTGCCGCCTACATCTTTCACATGGGGGTGGATGTGGATTATCAACTGGTCCCAGATCACATTTTATCTTTCTTGCTCTACAATTTAAACATGCTTTATAGTTCCTTCTCCATTTTGATTTGTTTTGGGTATCAGTGTTGTTATTAGAATCTTGCACAAATGTATCACCTTGCTTTGAGGTAGCAGATGTCATTGGATTGCTTTTTCGATGAGTACTACGTCATTTCAGAAGTTAGGCCTCAAATTTTAAAGTTTAAAAAGCCTTCTGACGTTGAGAATGCTTCTATAAAAAACACTTCAAAAAATACCTAACCATTAATGATCAGGGACGTAGAGGCTCGTAAATGACTATATAAACTTTTTTAAAATCTATTATTCTATACAGGTTGTATACAAGTTATTATATTCAAAAACTATGCTTTTAGAAATAACCTTTAAACTACAAGAAAGTTTACTAGACTTTTGGGTATCGTTAATTAAAATTTTGTCTAGAATCAAATATTTGTACTGCTCTTTGTTTTCTTGGCATCAATATGCAGCTGCATAATCCTCTCTCTATCTGAAAGTGTACTTGACTTCGTTAGGTTATTTCTGTGGGCAACAATAGACATTCTTTTGTACATCTCTTCGTCTAAAGAATCAAAATCACTAATATAAAGATCAGAAACACTATCGTCAATGTCCTCTCCCCGGTGATTATCTTCGAGTTTCAAAGTAAATTTGTTGATTACATGATTTGATGGGAGATTAAACACTTTTTCAGGGGGTACATCTTCATGTTTAACTTCTTTCTGTTCGCTTAGAGTAGAATTGTTAGAAGTCATAGTGGTATATATTCTGTTAGAATCATTGGTAAATATTTCTGTTGTTTGTGGCTCTAATGTTGAAAGGAATAGACTAGTTGCGCCTGTTCTTGTAAAGGTTGTTATAGGTAAGGTTCTGGTGAATGGATTGTTATCAACTACAGAGTTTTGATTGCTGGTATTCTCCTGTCCTGAAGTTTTCCTACTATAGTAGAAATTTCCATCTCTATCTACTTTATAATGAATATCCTGGTCTGGGTTATATATACTTGATATGTTATCATCAGAGTTTGGAACATCATAACTTTCAGTGTGGTATTTTTCATCGATGAATGTCTGATTTGAGCCAACACCAAAGGATCCAAAAGATGGAATACATTTACTTTGGAGCCTTTTATCAGTAAGAGGCGCATCAAAGAATGGATTGACCTGATAATAGTGTAACTTCTTCTCCTCCTCGAAGGTTGGAAGCGTGTCTTCTCTGTCCTTACCTCTGTAAAACAATTTATAAAGTTTCAATAAAGAATATATCCAAGCCAGTACAAAAGCGGTAAAAGCAAAAATAAAGACTAGAATTCTGTTTCTTATTGAATGGTCAACTTTACCACTACTATTTAGTGAAACATCTATACCACCACTTATTGCCGCATTGTAAAGAGCAGCATTCCATTTGGTTGAATTTGAGTCGTCATTATTTGAATCTCCGGATTGATTCGATACAGTTGAAGAATTTGAATTTTGATTCTCTGAAGCAGCAACAGTTTCACTGGTAATATCGTTAATTAGGCCAGTTAGGGGTATAGAGGAATCAATCAAATCGGCAATCGTGCGGAAGCATGAATTAGGATTCTTATATAAAGTGGAATTTAGATCAGAAATTAAATCCTGCAAAACTGGAGTGTATATCTTTGGGAAATAAACTTCTGCTATGGAAGTAATATAGTCACTGTTGCCTTTCATATAGGGTACAATTCTTTTCACTTGGATCTTTGAGAAATCTAGGCCCAAAATAGTTCCTTCCGAGGCTAATGTTATATCAACAACTGTTGAGGTAGGTATTATAGTAGGGGTAATTTCAGTCAGGGTACTTGCCACTATGCTTTCAGAAAAAAATAGAGTACTTTCAGTTGCAGCTCTCTTTCTCAAACCAGCATTACTTAAGGTTGTGGTCTCATGATACATTTGGATATCTATACTAGGATCAGTTTGATTCAGGTGTTCTATAAGTGGATAGTAAAGGGCATATGGTAAGAAATCAAATATTTGGGCTGCAGTCATAGGAGTAGCTACAAGAAAGGAATAATGTAAATTAGATAGGAACCCAATTGTAATTAATTCATAATCTGCAGGGGCTCTGATTTCTCTTTGTGGGGTAATAACCGCTGGGAGTGTTTCCATAGACTCAGGATTAATCGCGGCAGTTGAATCTATCATTGTGGCATATTGAATACTTGTTGGAAGCCAACTAATATTATTACCATCCTCACCTAATGTAATTGTCTTGATCTTTGTAGGTGGTACTTTCGCAGTTTGCGATACAACTCTAGTGCCAGCACTATTATCAGATATTGTCTTAGGTTGCCCTGAGATGTACGAAACTGTAGAAGTGAGATGATTCTTACTCTGGACGGATTCAGATGTACCAACACTATGAGTTGCAGTATAACTGTTATGGTCGGACTCGTCTGGAGTATCCGGACCTGACTTTCTGGAGACTGGGGTAGTAATTAGATTGGTTCTCACAGGTGTTGTTTGGCTACTGACTTGTTGGGATACATATCCATGACTTCTTATATGAGTATTATCGGTAGTGATAGTGGAAATTAGACCTGTTTCTTTACTCCCAATAATTGCCTTAGTTGAAACAATTTTCGTTTGTTTCATAGAGCTATTATTATCATTATTGAAAATATCGTTTTCTGTGGTAGTAGGTAAGGGGGGACCATTTGTAGTAACTTGTCCCTTTATCCTGGTAATTGAGCCAGAAAGAGTAGTAGATTTAGTTTTATAATCATTATCCATGGAGTTTTGATCATCGTTATCACTTTTCCTATTGCTGCCACTGCCTGTACTTGTTGTTGTATGCAATCTTAAAATTGGAGTACTTTGGTGTGATAAGAGCTGGGATATATTCTCATCTGCTATGGTAGATACTCGTGAAACATTGACATCACTCTCTTCACTGTGTTGATTAGCCAAAGTTGTTTTACTATGATGATCATTATTATCCACATTAGCTGAAACGATTTGAGTCGTACTTAAAGTAGAAAGTGTTTGTGGTGTAAGACTATGAGATGGTGACTCTGTAATCTGAGAAATAGAACTTGGATAATTATTTTGAGTCTCTTTAATTTGGGATACTTGAGAAACTTGAGAAACTTGAGATATTTGAGACACTTGCGACACTTGAGATACTTGAGATACTTGAGATATTTGAAACACTTGGGAAACCTGGGATACTTGAGGTACTTGAGAAACTTGAGAAACTTGAGAAACTTGAGAAACTTGAGAAACTTGAGAAACTTGAGAAACTTGAGATATTTGAGACACTTGCGACACTTGAGATATTTGAGACACTTGCGACACTTGAGATACTTGAGATACTTGAGATATTTGAGACACTTGGGAAACCTGGGATACTTGAGGTACTTGAGATACTTGAGATATTTGAGACACTTGGGAAACCTGGGATACTTGAGGTACTTGAGATACTTGGGAGACTTGAGATACTTGGGAGACTTGGGAGACTTGGGAGACTTGGGAGACTTGGGAGACAGGTGGGATATACTCGACTGCTGAAACCTCCACAATCTGAGAAACTTGTGATACTGCAACTGGATTCACCTGGGATATGATCGATTGAATAGAAACTGTACTTATTGCCGGAGCCGACGGTACTACATTAATAACACCTGGCTCTTGGTTGTCTGAATCATCTGCTGGGTTTGAGTCATTATTTGTATCCTCATTTGAACTTGCAGCACTAGTTGCCGCGGCGACAACCACTCCATTAGAAGAAGCAGGGGCAGGAGAAGCTATCAGTACGGGGGATATTCTTTCAGGTGATGGTATGTGTGATAAGCTGGCACTCGAGATTTGAGTAATTTCTGGTGATGTTGACGTACCACGTACACTTAAGATATCTTGTGAAGATTGTGTTTGAATAGATGAAATATAAGAAATTGTTGAGCTGCTTATCAAAGCAGATGATATTAAAGGACTTGTTGCTGATATTGAATTAGAAGTAGTAGCGACAGTGCTTGAAGTTAAAATTAAGTTTGAGGATTCGGGTTCAGTTGAGGAATATATGATAGTATTGGAGTCAGTTGATTGTAAAGAGGGAACGTTTGCAGATGAAATAATAAAATCCCGTAATCTGGTAGGCACAGCTGTATTGTCGCTAGAATACTGGGACTCAGTAGAAGAAGATGGTTGTAAAGAATATTCAGTAGAGGGGAATATCGATGTGGAGGTTGGTATTATAGTATCGACATTATTAAGTGTTATTTCTGAAGAGACTGAGGGTATTATATTGTAGTTATTGTCTTCAGAATTTAAATTAGTTGTTTGGGTGTATTCAGAAAGTTCTGTGGATGTCGTAGGAATGTTATTATTGTTGCTATTAGTTTGTTGTGGTTGTGTCTGTTCTTGTGAGCTTGTTAAAATGGAATCCTTTGTAGAAGAAACGGGGTAAGAGGATAAAGTAATATTAGATGTCGGAAATTTATCTCTCTTCAATCTATTTGTCCAAATATTAATATTAAAAGGTTGTCCCCATGCAGTTGATATTACCACATTAAGGTATATTAAGATGAAAAAATGGAATTTAGATGGCATCATGATTAAAACATATTATATCTGAAAAACAAATATAGATTGATAATTTGATGTATGTTTGTAGATCTAAAGATGTATATAACTATCGAGGAAATACGACTTTTTTTCTGGGAAAAAACTGTGGGTCTGTTGAAACCTTTTAAAAGATGTTTGCAGTTGTTATAACGTTAGAATGAATATGGTTTATATGATGGTATAACGGTATATCAGAAATTATAAATAAGATAAGTCTAGTGGAAACAAACAATTCAGGAGTCAATCCTCCAGGATTGTTTTTGTATTCTTCAATCTTCAAGAAAGAAATGAGCAGAAAAAAAAAAACTTCCAATTTGGGAACCACAAATTTCAGATCTCGATTAGGAAATTTTGAGAACTGAAAAAAAATATCAATAAAAAAACAATGGGAAAAATAAAAGCCCTAAAGCTCCAAGACAATAGTTTCCTGTTGCTGAAAACGGGGGTCGCCGTATTTCTATTGTTTTGCATGCACAGAATCCTATTGTTCAGTAACGCAACCAATTCCGCCGTTTCCGGAAAAATTCCCAAAGGAGAAATAAAACAATAGAGTAGGCAACGTGCAGACAAGATCTAAAGTTTTCGGGCGAATCTGTGCACTATAGTATGTGGGGCACGGATGTCAGTAGGTTAGGGTTTACAGCACTTCGAGCAAATCCTAATTGGGAACCAGACTAGGTTTAATGATAAAAAATTACCTCTTTATTCTAATCTTCTTCTCTTGGTTTCTTCAAAGTGAGTTTCACTATTTGGTGTAGCCATTGATGATCCACTAGACTTGTTTTTACGCTTCTTAGATCCTCCAGATCCACTCTTACCTGTACCATCCAAATCAAATGCCAAATCTTCCACTTGGAATCCAATATTTGGATTTTGAAATTCTGTTGGATATGATCTTTCAAATTGAGAAAGTACATTAGAACAAAGATCCCAATCAATCCCCGTATTCCCCTCAAACAGTTTTGAATCTTTATTCATTAACATTTGTCTCCATTCTTCATCATTTGTCATATCTCTAGGACGATGTACTTGATTCATCATATCGGCATTAGTGTTGAACATCACAGGTGCCAATTCACCACCTTTACCATTCTCACGGGTCGGTATCACACTAAACTTACCTGAAAGATCGCTGATCTGATTCTTATATGATTTACGTAACTTAATAGCTTTGGTACCATCCGTATTTGTTCTTGCTACTTGTTGTGATAAATCCGTTAATTGATATACCGATATTAAATCATCTAATGGATTTGGTTGTTGTATAGAATAAGTCACTGATGGATCTATATAGTAATAGTATGATGGTATAGTCTGTTCTGTCATTTGTTGTGTAAACTTTTAACGTATTTTGGTCGATCTTCGTTTGTTATATCGTATAACTGTTTGTTTTCTTACACTTCAGGAATAAATCGAGATAAAAGCAAATAATAAAAAAAGTACAATCTAATTTGATTTCAGTTGCTTATATAGTATTCCCAACACAAAATTTTCTTGTCTTCTTTCTCAACAACAGCAGAACAAACCGAATTCCCCTCAACTTGACACTATCTACTTTTTTTGGCACTGCCTTTTGCTTTTCGACTTGATTTTTCAAACTTTGATATATTTTTCTTCTGGTCAAAAAACGAAAATTTTCCATTTTTGAGCCGTCTTGATTTTCTTTTGTTTTTTGTGGGGTTTTGATTTACAAAGAGGGGAATAAAACAAAGAATAGCAATAGTAAGAAGCATAAGTGGCAAAGAGGGTTGCAATTATTGTTGAATGAAGAGTAAAAATAAATAATTGATTTTAAGGTTAGTGTAGACGGAGTTTAATTATTTGATTTTTGACGGGGCTTATTATATTCCTAAGAACAAAAAAAAAAGAACGATATTGGTAGAAGTATTTTACCATGTAAAAACTAAAACCTTGTAAAAATTGTGATGTTAGGTGAGTAATTTTAGGTAGCTACATTTTTATGTTGTTAGCACGGTAGGAAAGGGTTCGGTATTAGGTAACAGGATATTTTATAAATTTAGATTGGAAAATCAACGTGTATACAGTTCAATATGGGGCAATATTTTTTATGTAGTGAAGTAGCTGTCTAAAGGAAGTTTAATAGATAGTTGAACATTCGATTGCATGCTCTACAAAATATTGTTTATTTGAGGACCGGTACTTTTTCCTTTGAAAACCCGACCAAAATTTCTTTTTCTAACAAAACATAAAACATTGTTCAGTGATTAAAAGAGAAATTATTCTGAAAATACCATTTTACCCCTAAAACCTTCAATTTAAAAAATTGAACACAGACATATCTTTCTAAAGGGTTACATATCAATTAAAGATATCCAAAAGTGACAAAAACTCTTCAAAAGGGAAAAGAAAATTTCCTAATCAAAACTTGTAAAGACGTCTTTGAAAGTTTATGAAATCTGAATACCATGATTAATATTAACAAAAAGTATTATTTGAGTGCCACTCTTTGCTATAAAGTAAAACAATTAATTTTTAAATGGTTATCTTTTTTTCATCAAAAATTCTAAATTGTTATTTATTGTGTTTTTGGTGACTACATCCTAAATCCTTTAATAGATTAACCTTTTTTTTTTAAAAGAAAGGTTTATAAGGGAAAAGAAATAAAAATATCCAAAAATTAGGGAATTTCTGAGAAATGCCCGTGGTTTAATTTTCTGAATAAAGAGCATCTGAATTTTGCCAAAAACATCAAGAAAAAGCGGATTTAGCTCAGTTGGGAGAGCGCCAGACTGAAGAATTTAAGACTTCAGTCAAGTTATCTGGAGGTCCTGTGTTCGATCCACAGAATTCGCATTTTTTTTAATTCTTTATTTTTGCAGGCACTGGAGTAACAAGTTCCTATGGGGATTAGTTCCTTTAATTCAAGGCAAGTTGTTAGTTAGCAAGCGTATGTATTCTCTTCTATCTGGGAGTAAAAAGATCCCAAAAAAGTATCCATAATTTTTCACCCACATTGATCCTTTTGATCGTTTCTTTTCCCATCTTTTGCGCAATAGGACACCATTCAAGACCAGTAACAGTTTCTCAGTGTTATTGAGTCATTGTTTTAATTTTTGGAAATATAACCTTTATATAGAATAGAGTTATAAAATATGCTATAAATATATGCACGAAATAAGAGAAAAAGAATAATTATCCAAAAATGATAACTATTCTAAAGAACAATTTTTTATTAGTACATTAGGAATTAAAAGCAATTTCCTTTATTGTAGCACCTTTCGGATCCATATCATCATCATAAGTACCTGTCACAGATATCACAATATACCGTGCTTTATGTAATTCTGTGGGAGCGATCTTAGAAGTAAAACACCTCATTGTATTATTAAAGACTACTTTAGAATAATCTATTATAAATTCTGTCTTGTTGCTTGGTAGTAATTCAATGGAAGAGTCCTTTAAAAGTTCACCAAAATAAGGTTCACTGGGTGTGACAGCTAAGTTATCAAGTACCTTGACAAATTTCTCGTGAAACAATCCTATATCAGGCATCTGTTTAATAATATCATCAATCTGGTTGGCCTTCCAATCTAAAATACTTAAAACATCCGCCACACACTCTTTATTATCTACCTCGACTTTAGAAAGATTCCCAAGCAAACTTTTAATACTTTGCTTAGCAGTAGCCGTATCCGAATTTTCCAGAATATATGTCACATTTGAAATAACTTGTTCAATAAGATCACTATGGGGAAGAATCGAAATGGATACATTTTTAGCAGGTCTCTGTCCCCATAAAATCATACCTTTGTTAATTTCTTGAGCATTACCGCTTCCTAAATCAATCAACAGCCGTCCTTCTCTATTTTTATCTAGTGGCTGCCAATGAGTATAATTATTCCCATCAATGGCAGAAAAACCTACGTCCCCAGATACACCCGCAGTTAAGTTAGTAATTTGTTTATTTTCCGCAATGTTACCAGCAATATTCAGTTCAGGTTTAAATAAAGGTAGTACAAATTCTTGTCCTGGCTCCAATATATAATATTTGCCAGAAACTGTCTTTTGGGTAGTTTTTTCCACTTGAATTTCATCTCTACGATGTAGTATCTTGTCGGACCCCGGTCTTTGATAAATATTCACATCTCTATCATGGATTAATGACCTGTTAGGAACCAAAATCCTAATCGATTTGTTACCAGACTTATGCACTATAGTCCCATTGTGGTCATCAATTATGATATCTAATACTTGGTCCATATATTTAAAATTTCTTATTGCTAATCCGCCTGGCATTAGGGGGAGTTGAATTGGGTTAAATTTCAATACTCTTAATATTTTTTTGGTTTCAGGCTCTACATCATAGGAATATCTTATCCCAGTTAACCCAAATAAAATGCTCTGTAAGAATCCTCCATTAGCTGTAAGGAAAGGAAATGCTGGTTGAGTTAACCCATTGGTGAGAAAATTATCATCTGATTGTTCACTAAACTGTGCAAATGGTTGTCTCAAATAAGGTAAGACTGATTTATATAGATAACTTTGGGAAGATGAACCATGGTTTAGTAGACCCGCTGCAGCCGCCGAGAAAACAGGATATGTCATCGCTGGTCCAGATGCAGACTGCCTTTCAGAATAGTAATATAAATCTTTAATGGCATTATACAAAATCGACTCATCATTAATATATCCAAGAGGATATACCATCAGAGTTACATCCGCCTGTTTTATTTCAACAGTGTTATTCATTCCCGTATATTCCAAAGTAATATTGGATGGTGATCTTGGAATGTGTATATTATGAGAGATATCCATCCACCTTTCATCAACAGGTTCTTGTAAATGATTTCCAATATCTGTAGCCCATTTAAGCAAAGTTTTGATCCCTGCATTGGTGAATGCACCATTATTTACATGATTTGCATATTCATCCGGATCAGTTAAATTATAAGTTTCATATTGTTTTAAAGTATCATTATATTTCACATACTCAGTAAAGAATTGAGCGGCATCACAAACAATGGGCCATGTTGTATACCTTAAATAATCATCATCAATACCAGCAGCACCGTTCATATAAATTGAAAATGTGGCCAAGGCGATATCTACATTAATATGATATTCATAGTCGATACATGGTCCAGTAGAGGTGGCATTTGCATATCTTCCGGATGTCCAAGGATATACTGCACCAGGGTAACCTGCTTCTTGTGCATTAATTTGAGCTTGTCTATGTGTTGAATTTCTATAATTATTCATATTCTTTGACACTTCAGGAAAAAATGGTAGTAATGCTGGAGCAATCCATATATCAGCATCCCAAAATACCATACCACCATATGAATCTGAAGAAAGACCACTAACACCCACGGGTAAACCTCTTTCAGAAACATTATATTGTCTAGTGTTAGCCAACAATTGATATAATGATGATCTTGCTGTCATTTCAAGTAATGCATCCGATGGAATTTCAATGAATGCATCATTATATAATGCATACCAAGCCTTTTTATGAGATGCTAAAAGATCTTTATAATTTCCTCGGCTTGCTAATGCAATACTCTTTGCGACTTCCAATGTTGAGAGATCTTTGTATATTTCATTTGTTTTAAATTCAGACGACATGACCCCAACATATTTTTCAATTCTGACACTTGAGGAGTCCCTTGATAAAATAATCTTACTACTTTGAGAGACTTTATTTTTCTCTTTATGGAATAATTTCTCTACAGTGGTATCATTATTTTCTAAAAGAGTGATAAATGTAGAATAAATACTTGCGTTTGAATATTGAACATTATTAGGTTCTACAACCATATAAATAGCGTCATTCTTTTCATCAGTTGCGAAATCTCTTAAAAATGTTCTTTCTGAAGTCTCAAAATCTAAGATGTCAAAAATATCCACTTGTAAATGATCAAAATCATCTGGAAGTTTATCGTTCTTTAAAGAAATTTCAACACTCATAACACCTAATGGATGAATTCTGCGATGCGCCCAGACTTCACTTTTAATATGAATTAATTTATTGTACCAATCTAATTCTGTAGTGACAATCCCATCTTTCATTGATAAATTTTGATTATAGTTAAATACATCATTAACTCTTACATCAATGGGGTTAAACCATGTTACGTTGTTAAATTCTTGTGGATCTGTAATTTTAAATTGTAAATTTGTCCATTCTGGGATAGAGGCTATCACAGTAGAATAACCCTTTTCATCTAACTCAGGGAAATTTGTAGAATTCAATTTTTCTTCAAGACTATAAAAATCAGATATGAAAGAACCAGCATATCTTTGATTTCTTAATGGCCATCCATTATTTAATGCACCTGGTGCATCAGACCAAAAATTTAAAGTATCCAAGGCATAACCAAATCCGATATTCGGTAGTCTTGAACCCAAATACCCATTCGCAACATAAGTTTGTCTGGAATAAACATTCTTGGTAAATAATGTTGTACCTAAGATCATATTTTCAGCGTCATAAAATGCTGTATCAAAATCCGATAATAGTTCGTATAATTTTTTAGAAGATCTTCTTGCCTCTGCATTATAAGGTAAAGAATGCGTTGATTGTGCTGGCTGTATAATCCCTTGCTTCGATGTATCAATCAGTTGTAATAGGTTGTTCTTATTTAGAAATATGTTCTTTGCCGGAGATGCTTTAATTAAAGAAGTGGTAACAATACACATAAAGGTAATTGCCAAACATAGTAACAATCCCATAATCAGATAAAGAAATTTCAAGAATAGATTTCTATTTTTAAGAAAGGGATTTGAAGTAGTTCCAATATCTGGTATATCTAATATATTATTATTATGGTCGGTATCAATCTTATGTGTGGTTGAATCCAAATAAGTTAATGGATAAGTTTCATCAGAAGTGTCAAACTCATTTGAAATATCTGGAATCGAATCTACATCCTTCTTTGTAGAAGATGATCTTGTGTTTGGTCGTGTATCTTCCAACTGTTGTGAATTAGGGTCAATCTCATTTGTATTATTACTATTTAGGGGATAATAATAATTGTTAGCAGAATTAAATAAATCCCACTTTCTTTTCCCTTGACTCATTTTTTAGTAAGTTTCTGTAATCCAGAAAAGGAATGGTTGAAGAAATTTTAAGTATAATGTGTAGCAGTTAACTTGAACTAGAATAATAGGAAAAGTATTAACGATAAAGATCGGTAAAAATCCCAATAGACAGAACAACAAAAGGAACAAAAGGTGTAAGTGAATGTAAAAATGGTCGAATTGATCTTAATATAATAAGGTCCACACTCCAGTACAAAAAAATCGATATCCCGGAGTTTTCTTTCTCTATAAAAACGTCACTTATTTCTAAAGAATGCTTGTTCGGATAACAATCTCTACAGTTTTCAGCAGTATCCCTCGAGCAGACCTTTAAAATATTTCATTAAATGCAGTTAGCCCCCTTTCTTGGAACTAAATTTGTCTTGTTAACCCTTCTTTTGGAACATTTAGCAACAATAATCGAAATATGCAACCTGTCACTTTAAATTTGAAATTTCGCTTCCTTAAAAAAAAGCAGGCAGGCAAAAACAGCAACAAAATGGGATTATTACGCAATAAAATGAAATATTTCCTGTTGTGGCAAACAATAAGTCAAAGTTCTAAACAAATTGAATAATAATAGTGGAAATATATCCTTGACGGTCAAAATTACAATTAGTCTCACTGTGTGAGCTGCTCTTTTATAAAGTATGTTACACCCTTTCTACTATGTTTTCTAACTCTCAATAAGGAATTTTTCAGTGAAAAAATTAGAAGGTGAAAAATTATAGCTGGGAAGACCCGATCTTACATAAAGAATATAGAAAGAATAACACTGCTGTGCACTTTGGAGTTCATATTGGGGGAATATAATTCAAGTAAAAACAATAAAAATTTCTGAATACCATGTCTGCTGTTGTGGAAAAGGGTATAAACAACGCTAGCGATAATACTACTACTAATAATGAAGACACTGATGGTAATGTGACAACTGGGGCATCAACTCCCTCGAGTAAGACAGAGAAAAAGAAGCAGAAGAGAATAACAGATGATGATCTATATAGACATTCGTCCCAATATAGACTTTGGTCCTTTACAGTGGATGGTCTTCAGGAAAAGAGAACTGTGGTAAATGAAAATGCTACTATAAAAGTAAAGGAATCTTTAGCTAAATATATTGAAAATAAACAAAATATACTATCTGAAAAGGAACTTCAGGTAATTAATTCAAAGGCTATCCCATTAACTACAGAGGAGGAATTGAAATTGGTTGGTTTCTATACAAAGAAAGTTCAAGTGATTGCTCAACATTTAAATTTACCTACAGAAGTAGTAGCTACCTCTATTGTCTTTTTTAAAAGATTTTATTTAGAAAATTCAGTAATGGAATATGATCCAAAGGATTTAGTTCATACTACAATTTTCTTAGCGTGTAAATCAGAAAATTATTTTATTAGTGTAGATTCATTTGCTAATAAAGCTAAATCTAAAAAAGAAGAAATATTAAAATATGAATTCAAACTATTAGAAAGTTTAAAATTTACGTTATTAAATCATCATCCATATAAACCATTACATGGGTTTTTCCTTGATATCCAAAATGTTTTACATGGTAAAGTGGATCTTAATTATATGGGTAAAATTTATGACAGAACAAAAAAGAAAATTACTGATGCTTTATTAAGTGATGTAGTTTATCACTTCACACCACCACAAATTACTTTGGCTGTATTCTTCAATGAAGATGAACAATTAATTAGAAAATATCTTGACTTGAAATTTGGTTCCGAAACAAACATCACTAACCAAGAACAACCTAATACGGAGGATAAAGACCTTACCAAGAAAAAAGAAAAAGAAACTGAAAATGAAGGTAGGATAAATATGAACAAACTACTAGATACCATTATAGAATGTAGGAATATGATTGACTCATTTGAAGCAATATCTACTCAAGATGCTAAATTGATTTACGCAAAGAATTATTATTGTAAGAATCCAAATGTTATTATTCAAAAATTGAAGAGAAAACTTGAACAAGCATCAGAAGATAATAGCAGTGCTGAACCTGCAGACAAAAAGGCGAGGACACAAGAGTAATGAAATAATATATAGATTGTGCATAATTTATAATTGCAAATAAAACATTACAATAAATACTCATCAAAACAAACAAGAAAGGAAAGGATCAAATGAGAGAATCAATTAATTTTTTAAATGTATAAGAATTTGGAATTTATTTTTTATATTATGATTAAGTTTTATATATTTACATGGTCTTTCATTAGTCACATTAGGTAAAGGCCTTCTTGTCTTCATATATCAATCTAATATCTCCGATTGGTAGTACGGTCAACTGACTACGCTTTTATAAGTGTGGGTATCTTAGATTTACCTCCTATATCTTTTCTTTCGTCACTTTCTGGACCTTCAATGACTTTATTAGTGGACATTTTCAATTTGCTCAATTTCTCACCTTTACAAATTTTAGAAATCTCTGCGGCATCTAACGTTTCATATTCCACTAACCCTTCAGCTAATCTATGCAATTCAGTGCTCTTCTTAGTCAACAATCTTCTAGTTCTTTCTTCACTTTCTTTCAAAATTTCAATAATTTCATTATCGGCAATATCTCTAATCTTACCAGACCAACTGTCCCAGTTATCAGCTAAGTTTACGGGACCTACATCCTCACTCATACCATATTGAGTTACCATGGCCCTAGCAGTACCGGTTGCATTTTGTAAATCAGATCCACATCCACTTGTAGTATTTTCTTTACCAAAGATAAGTTCTTCAGCAATCTTACCACCCATACAAACATCCAAACGAGCAAAACATTCTTTCTTGGTAATGTCTACTTTATCCATTTCAGGTAATTGGAAAGTTATACCCAAGGCTCTCCCACGAGGTAAAATTGTAGCTTTATACAATGGAGTAGCACCACTTGTATACATAGCCATAATGGCATGACCAGCTTCGTGGAATGCAGTAGCCTTTCTAGCAGCATCGGTTAATACCATAGTCTTTCTTTCAGCACCCATTAAAATCTTATCCTTAGCCCATTCAAAATGTGACATATCTACCGCTAAAGCATTCTTTTGGCATGCATAAACGGCAGCTTGATTGACTAAATTAGCCAATTCAGCACCAGACAATCCAGGGGTACCACGAGCAATAATTGTTGGATCTACATCATTGGACATTGTGATTTTCTTCATATGATGTTTTAAAATATCAGCACGACCACGAACGTCTGGTAAGTCAACATTAACGACTTTGTCAAATCTACCTGGTCTAGTTAAAGCTTTATCTAATGATTCAGGGAAATTTGTAGCACCAATAATGATAATACCAGCTGTTTGAGAAAACCCATCTAATTCAACCAATAATTGATTCAAAGTTTGTTTAGCATAGGCTTGATCCTTAGGATTACGTTTCCCACCAATAGCATCTAATTCATCAATGAAGATGATTGCCGGAGCACGAGACCTGGCTTGAGCGAATAATTCTCTAATACGCTTAGCACCAACACCAACATAAACTTCATCAAATTCTGAACCTGACATGAAAAAGAAATCCACACCAGCCTCACCTGCAGTAGCTCTAGCTAATAAAGTCTTACCTGTACCTGGTGGACCAGTTAATAATACACCCTTGGGTAATTTACCGCCTAAGGATTCATATTTAGTAGGATCTTTTAAGAAATCGACAATTTCTTCCAATTCTGCACGAGCTTCATCACAACCCTTGACATCTTCAAATTTCACATCAGTCTTAGCCACATCCACAGATTTATCTGCGACTTCAGAGTTCTTTAATAAACTTGTATTTTCACTAATATATTTGAAAGTTTCAGAGACACCATATGTTAATAACCCAATGACTAACAACCATTTAACCCATCTTGAAACGACTGTCAATGTCGATTCTGCGACGATGACGTGTAAAGGCTCTTTTCTAGAACCATAAAATGGTGAATACATCGATGGGAAATTATTACTTGGATAAGTGACATTACTATTAGGAGATGAGGCTAAAGATGGGTTTACAGCCCCAGCAGAACTAGCAGTTAATAATCTTTGTCTCACGGCATCAGCTTCAGAGTGTCTACCAGTTCTTTGTAAACCTTCCATGTATAATTCCATACATTCAGGTGAGGATGCAATCCCTGGAGTTTCAAATCTTGATACGACATATTGTGGATAATTAGCTTGTAATAATAATCTATAAAATTCAGCTTGTGCCTCGGGACTAGAAATACTTCTATTAGCTTCTTGTTCCTTGGTAGCTAATAGAGAATGATCAATGGCACCACCATTATTCACCACAGGATCTACACGTTTTTCGGGTTTGGAGATATGTATTGATGAATATAATCTGGATGCCAAAGATGAAGCAGAAGAACTATTATTCTTAGCAGCGGTCGTAGCTGTGGAAGCATCCCTAGCAGAACCCATAGGATCAGTATTCTCTTGAATAGGGCTTGACTCAGTCTTCATAGAGCTGTTGGAAGTCTCTTCTCCACTAAACGAGGTATTTTTGTCTTTTACTGGGGCATCTATTTTTGCGCCAGAGCCATCCTTTTTACTTCCTTTACTAATAGTCTTGGATGAGTAAAATCTCTGTCTCCATTTAATATTATCTGAGAACCTTTGTACACCATTATTCTTATATCCCACACCTGCGCTATTTGCACCCACTTTATAATAATAAGATCTTGTCAGCAGCAAGGAGGAAGCGATATTTATAGAAGACTGTCTGAATAAACTTGCCTTGACAACATTTGAACCATTTAGCACAACATTAAATGGCATAACTGGTTAACGTAAGAGAACAAAATCAAAATCAAAATCAAAATTAAAATAAAATATTGGGGTTCCGAGCCTTATAGTATGTTTTCCGGAGTTATAAAAAGAGTGAAAGTGATCCAGAAAAGCAGAGACAACTTTCAATATAGTCTGTCTGCCAATAATACACAACTCTTCACGGTTCTTGATCCGAGATGTTATTTGGTTTTCTTGTTAAAACGCAGTAACCATTCAAGTCATCTCTCACTTTGGCCCTTCGAGTCATTTCAGATTTCAACAAATTCTGCAAAAAGTGGCAAACCGGGCGAAAAACCCGGGTAACCTTAAAAAATTATTTGAACAAAGAAGAAAAAAAATGAAACATTGAGATCAAAAAGGAACAGTTTTATTGAGGGAATGTTGGTTGCCTTGACGCAACATTTGACATCCATTTATCAAGTCCATTAAGGGAAGAGTTAAGAAGAAATGAGTAGTGACGACGGTGAAGTTTTTGTTTCTGATGAGGTCAGACAACAAGTGTTTCAAAAATTATCTTCCAAACTAGAAAATCGTGTATGTTTTGATTGTGGAAACAAAAATCCAACTTGGACCTCTGTTCCATTTGGTGTCATGCTTTGTATCCAATGTTCTGCAGTGCATAGAAATTTAGGTGTTCATATCACTTTTGTTAAATCTTCCACTTTAGATAAATGGACAATTAATAATTTAAGAAGATTTAAATATGGTGGGAACCATAAAGCTCGCGATTATTTTATGAAAAATAATGGTAAACAATTCTTAAACACATCAAATTCAAATGCTAAATTGAAATATACTAGTGCTGTGGCCAAGAAATACAAAGAACATCTAGACAGAAAGGTTCAAAAAGATATTGAATTACATCCATCTGAATTGATTTTAAATGACATTGATGATGATAGTGCCGATACCAGTGACAACAACTCTGATGCAGGTTCGTCAAAGAACGGGAGTGTTGATGATTTCTTTTCTAATTGGCAAAAACCAAAGACTGCCTCTACCACTTCTTTAGGTAAAACCTCTGAAAATAACAATACAACAAAGTTGAATTCTGGTAATTCTACTCCGAGAAATGCATCACCAAGCCCATTGTCTGCTCAAAGATCATCTTCAATATTATCTGGTGCCACTAGAAAGAAATCTTCTATTCTTGGTAGTAATTCTGCTACCAAAAAACATTCAATTTTATCTTCCAGCAGAAAACCAACAAAATTATCTGCTAAGAAAGTTAATAAATCTGAAGCAGAAGATTTATTTGATCAATTTGAAAAGGATGCAGAACAAGAAAAATTAGAATCACAAACAAGCACATTCCAAAATAAGAATCAATTCATCTCAAAGACATATACCAGTGCATCTGAAGATTTTAATGATACTCCTGAACGTTCTAGTGTTGGAGATGTTGATTTCCAAGATAATTTAGATGATGATGAATTACCAAATGATGTACCAAGTGGCCCAGTAGAAGAATTAAAACCTAAATTTGCTAAATTAGGGTTTGGTATGACTATGAATAATGCCAATGATTTAGCTAAAGAACAAAAGGAGGCTAAGAGAGCTGCATCTGGTCCAAAATATACTGGTAAGATTGCTGCTAAGTATGGATCTCAAAAGGCAATTTCATCTGATCAATATTTTAGTCGTGGTAGTTATGATGAAGATGCATCAAGAGAAGCTAAACAAAAATTGAAAAGTTTTGATAATGCTACATCTATTTCATCATCATCATATTTTGGCGAAGATCAAAATGAAGGTGATGAAAATGGTGAAAATTCATTTGGTAATGGTTATACTGGTGGTATGAATCGTAATTCTAGTAATGGATTTGTTGATTTTAATATAAATACAGATGATGAGTTACAAGTTCTTAAAGATGCTATGGAACATGGTGCTGAAAAGTTAGGTAACTATTTAAGAGACTATTTAAGAAAGTAACAAACGTAATGTATCAATAATAAGAATATTAGTAATAGTAATAATAATAGATCAGAATCTCTCTCTACTAACGTCCCCTAATGAAATAGAAACAAACAAACAGACAAAAAAACACTATATAATGTATACACTAAACCTCTGTACAAGTATAATAGACAAGTACATATTTAGAAAAGAGCCTTTAATACCATATGAATGATAAAAATGGGAAATTAATTTATTGATACATTTATAATATAAATAGAGAAGAATATATAAGAAATTGAGGATAATAGTAACACATAGCCAAATAGAACAGTGAAGAATTCACCAGTATTTTCTTTTTTTGTCAGCATTAGCATAGGATTGATTTTGTGAATTACAATCATTTGACATATTTCTTCTTTTCTTTAAATAGTTGCTATAATAAGTTTCAGTAATTAATTTATTATTATAGTCTTCAGGTTTCATACCAAAAATATTGCAAACTCTATTAACCATTCCGGGATACATTTCTGGTTGGTTACAAGATTGTGATACATTATTTTGATTATTATAGTTATTATTATAATTATATGTTGTCATATGGTTATTTTCAGAGTTATATGGTTGCATATTTGTCAGATTTGGGACCATTTTGTTATACTTCGACAAATGTGAATAGTATATATATTCAATGGACGGTATATTTATCTTGAAATGGACAGTACAGTGTATGTAATAAAGGTGATGAGATGCTCATCGATGCTATCTTTTTCTTTTTCTTTTTTTCCATGTTAAATTTTTGAAGTGACTGAAAATTCCGCAATTAAGTGAGAAATTGGTCAAAAAACAGCATAAATTGGCTGAAATTCCGGTAACTAAGAGAGGGAAGGAAGATGGGCGGTTAAATTTATGTGCAACTAAGAAAGGTAGCATGTGTGATTGAATGTCAATGTGAACCAAAGTATCCTACTAATTTGAGTAACGTATGGTAACTATCTTACAAGGTGTATACTCTATGCTAAAAACTAAAACCGTCAAATACTTTTCTTAAGGTATCTTGGAACTTTCTGAAGAGCTACCCATATGTCCTTGCCACTTATTTATCCTCCTCTATTATTGAACAAACTATAGGTAAGCTTATCGTAAAATATTATTGTGGCATTACTAAGATTACGTTATCAATGCACTTTCTGGGTGTATGGGTGTTATAAAAACAGTCCTGAAAATATGTTTTAAAAAATCTCCCAAATGGGAAAGCACATGTCTTCAAGAATATTTCCCGGGAAATTTCTGCGTCCGTTTTTTCACAGAAGCTCCCCGTGGGTTTTGTTTCGCAGGAGTCAGATGGTAGACAGAGAGTTCTCCTTGATTACCGGCACCAGAGGGATCTGCCCAGGCTGGAAAGTAGAGTCCAGGGAGACACTGTGACACTGGTCCCTCTGGATTGTCCTTCTGCATACCTCTGTCTCCTTCTAGACTCTCTGCGCCCTCCTTGCAGCATCCTCCGCTAGCCAAATCTTCCCTCTGTAGCAGCCCCTGTTGGTAGCTACTGTGGACAGCTTCCTCATCAGTTCTACTGTAATGATTGTGTTAACAAAAAAAAAACAGAACGCAGGTTAATTTTTGATATTACTATATGAAATTAATATTAAATAGTAACAGTTATTTTTAACTATTACCTTGACTCTTGAAATCCATAAAGACAGTGAATATTAAGGTATGTGCCCCCTGGGTATAAGTTTTATTTGAGTGAATGTGGATTAATGTTGGATTACTACTATTGGAACTTATAAAATGATATTGAAAAATTACTCCATATTTTGACGAGAAAGAACGTTAGACCATTTCAAATACGAAATTAATACTGTTGTTAAAGTCTACTATCAAAGAAAAAGAAAAAGCCACGACTTTACTTCTAGAAATGCAAATTTCCTGAGAACAGAAGAATGAGAGTAGATTATATACGTTAAAATATTCAGCGAAAACCACACCACATTTTTAAAAGAATAAACAACTACATTTTTTGTGAAGAAGGAATCAAAAATACTAACAAAAGCTCTAAAATAAATAATACAACTGTTCTTATCGACAATTATATTACTTATTACCATTATAATTTTTTTTACAGAATGGCCTCTTCCTTACCACACCCAAAGATCGTCAAGAAGCACACCAAGAAGTTCAAGCGTCATCATTCTGACCGTTACCACAGAGTCGCTGAAAACTGGAGAAAGCAAAAGGGTATTGACTCCGTTGTTAGAAGAAGATTCAGAGGTAACATTTCTGAACCAACTATTGGTTACGGTTCTAACAAGAAGACTAAGTTCTTAACTCCATCTGGTCACAAGGTTTTCTTAGTTGCCAACGTTAAGGATTTAGAAACTTTAATGATGCACACCAAATCTTATGCTGCTGAAATTGCCCACAATGTTTCTGCTAAGAACAGAGTTGGTATCTTAGCTAGAGCTAAGGCTTTAGGTGTTAAGGTCACCAATCCAAAGGGTCGTTTAGCTTTAGAAGCTTAAATGAAATATTAAATTAAAATATTTATATAAATTTGTATAATTTGTGTTTTAGTTTATTCCTTTAAATAATATCAATATCATTATAATATTTACATCTTCAAATTAATTGAGAAGGGATAATCTTTTTCTTAGTAAGAGCCAAGATGTTTTAATGAATTGTTGAAAATAGTACAGGACAGTTTAATAGATTAGGGTAGGTAAATAAAATAAAAGGTAACAATAAGAAGAAGAAGAATCAAAAAAAATGTTAAAGACTTACTAATAAATGAAGTGGAAACAAATATGAGGTATAAAGAGATATATATTAAAAAATAAAATAATAATACTAATAATATTATGAAGAATATGACTGCATATGATATGACACTAAGATATATTGCTTATTACTTGGTATCGGTCAGTAGATAATAAAAAAAGAATACAAAGTCATTGCTTCAAGAATTAGAAATAGAATTTACGAACGATTAAAGCAATCAATATAGCAACTAGACCCAAGACAATTGGTGGGTATAATGCTGGTTGTTGAGGTTGAACTAATGATTCTTCTTGAACTTGTTCTTTTTCAATTTCTTCTTCTTGTTCCACCTTCTTTTCATTTTCATTATTATTTAGAAGATCAGCAGAGGCAGAAGTTGGTGTATTTTGTTCAGCAGCAGATGAGGAAGAATTTTCTCTTTCTTCTGGTTCTTGATCCTTTTCTGGAACAGACTCTCTCTTAGTATCAACGGGTATAGTTTGTTCTTCATTTGATTCAACATTAGCAACTTCAGGTTTAGTTCTTTCCCCATATTTAACTTTAATCTTTTTAGAGACTGCTTGAGAACTAAATTCAGCTTCTAAATCAGTCCAAGCTTCAGCAACACTCTTTTCACCTAAATCGTGTGGTGAGGGTAATGTTATAACTAAAAACTTATCACGACATTTAGCATCAAAACTTGGTTCTTCTGGTAAACCAAGGAAAATGACTTGAATTTGAACAGTTTCGCCTGGAGCCACTACAGCAGCATTAGGTCTTACACAATAATATTTAGGAGCAGTAGTTTTAACTTTAAAAGCTATAGTTTCTGAGGAGTTGTTTGTAATTGTTGCATATTCTGTAGATTGTTCAGTTAATGGTGGTTTATATTCTAAAACGTCTGGTTGAATTTCAATGGAAGACATGATTGGATATATATATATGATATTTTCTGTATCTAAAAGTTTGATTTTTTGGTTTTTGGTTGTAGCTTTTGGGAGGACTCAAACGAATTAAATTTTTGTAGGAAAAAAAGACACACAGACAAAGATATTAATCTATTATGGCAAAGTACTATTTCTATTTAGATTCCCTGTTGCGATAATAATGTAGCTGAGATAACTTTGATTGAGGGTTAAAGCTTTGAAAATAGTGTCACTTGTTTTGTTTTTCTGTTTGTAATTCCAAAATTTGTGTTATATTTTTTTCCTTCAAAAAATCCCATTTTCAAAGCTTCCCGCCTTTGCAGTGTGTTGATTTTTCCAATTGCAGACAGAGGAAAACAAACAGACGGCAATTGAGGTTATTGCAATGACAAAGAGGGCAGAGGGCAACTTGGAAGGGGAGGGTGGAAGAGGCTGGAAGGAGCTGTGACAGTGTGTTATAAATGCATACTGAATATATATGTATACTTTCTATTTTTCTATATACTTGGAGACTTAATTAGTAGTCATCACCCTTGGAGACGATTTCTTTCTTGTGTGGATGTAACAAGATGGTGTGTTCAAATTGGGCGGTGTAGGATCCCTTGACATCCACTAAAGGTGGGTAATCTTGTACCAGACCTTGATTGACCAAGGATTGCAGGGCGAATAAATATTTTTCTTCACCCAATCTGTCTAAGTAACGACGACAAAAGGGTAAAGTACCAAAATATGTGTCAATGTCCTTTAACAATTTCTTGGCACTATTTAAAGTTGGTGTAGCACGAACATTAGCCATTCTAGCATAATGAGAACATTCACCTTCAGTCACCACATAACCTCTACCAGTGGTACCAAAAGTTTCAATAGCAAAATGTTCACCTTCTTCCATCTTGGTATTATCACCATTTTTCACAATGGGGACAGATTTACCAGCATGAATGGTCCATGGCCCAATATTATGACCACATAAATTTCTACATGGTTTCACTTGGTGTGTTTCACCATTAATTTCCACTTCATAGGATTCCATAACTTCTTGAATTGCTTCACCAATATCAGTTAATCTAACATCAATCCCTGCTTCTTTAATCCCAGTGTATGTAGCATCTTTCACAGCTGCTAATAAATTATCATATTGTGGATCAAATGATACAGTCCATGCAGAGTCAATAATGTTACCATTTACTTGAACACCAAAATCTACTTTCATAACATCTTCATATTTAAGGACCGTCTTATCTCCAGCATTAGGAGTAAAGTGAGCAGCAATATGGTTAATAGACAAACCAGTGGGGAAACCAATACCTTGACTCTTTGGATCCTCCATTTGAGTCAAATCTTGGGCACCAGTATATTTTCTAGTGGCATTTTCAATAATATCAGCAATATCAGTTAAATTCATACCTGGTTTAATTTTATTTTGAACATTACGTCTGACTCTTTTATGAATTTCGGCACCTTTACGAACATCATTCCAATGAGATTCACGTTCTTGATCTCTTTGTAAATATCTTTTCTCTTCATCTGTAGTTCTCGCTAAATTAAAATCATGATCATAATCCATCCATTCACCTTCTGGATAAATTTCATCAGGGAAATAATGGACAATATTCTTAATTGGATTCTTCTTCTTTTTCTTTTTCTTAGATTTCTTCTTCTTTTCCCCACCATCTTCCACTTCTTGTTCATCAGAATTTAAATTTAAATTATCTAAAGCAACATTGTCTTCCTCCTCCTGCTGGCTGGGGACGTTCTTATCTACTACTTGTTCTTCAGACATTGTCAGGTATTCTCAACAGTCCAATACACACTAAGTAGTTATGAATGACTTGTTACTGTAGTCTTATTATTCTATATCAAACAATCAGTTGACACCTTTTTAAAAAGTTAATTCAATAATTTTTATTTTCCCATAAGAACCATACAAAAAAATATGCCTAAAAAGGTTAAACTCCAGCTTTAAGAACAAGAGAAACAGTGATAATAAGTAACATTTAAATCAAAATATGTGGAGACAAGGAAGTATCATTAAGAGAATACGGTTCGCTCCTTATATTAATGGTGGTGTAACGGGTTTAATATTTCCACAGAGGTCCTTCTCATGCATAAATAACCGAATATTACAAAGGGATAATAATAATAATAAAGCAGATGATATTACAAAGATACCTGGGTTTGCTAATAATCCATTGAGAGAATTTACATTACATAACACTAATAGTACTAGAAAAAAAGGTAAGATATCATTGACCGGATTAAACCTGGATCTAAATAGAGGAACTGATGCTGCAAATGTGAATAAGATTAAAGACCAAGAGAAATTAAATAAAGCATTGTTATTAGAGAATTCAGAAATTAGAGAGACTGCATTATCGACAAAATTTGGTCCCATTGCTGGCAGAACCGTGGATGTAATTAATGGTGATACTGCCACTGCATTTAGAAGGTTGGATTCAATTATATTATCTAATCAAATTTGGAAAGACCGTAGGGATCAAAGGTTTCATATGAAACCAGGTAAGAGGAAAGAATTGAAGAGATCACAACATCATAGAAAGGTGTTTATGAAGGGATTTAAGAGGTTAATGGATATAGTGAAAGATGCCAACAGGAAAGGCTACTAAAGAAATTCTTGTATATAATATTTAAAGAAAGTCATGTGTATACAATTAACACTACCAATAGATATTCAATCCAAAGGGTGATAATGTAATGTTTTTTCTGTGGAAGGAGCACTTTTGAGAAGGGAATCAAACAGCGACAGTGCGGAAAACGGGACTCCGGCAGGAGAGTAATCCAGATTTACCAGGAAATCCAAAGGGGGAACTCCCGCTATCGCATGATAAAACAAATACAAGAAGGGGACACTGCCATCTGGCTCGAGTTGCTTGGTGGGTGGCGGTGATAAATGATTCCTGCATCCCCCACGACAAGGAATCATGTTAAAAGGTACCCCTTCATTAAGTGTTTTCTTTTGTTGGGATAAGATTTCCTTGTATATTCTTGACCATCTATTATTTACCTTATCAGTTGTGATGGTGTAACGAGGGATAATTGTTATTGAAGCCTGACGTTAGGTCAAAAAATAATAGTCTTGACACAAAGGAAAATTCCCAGATCTGGGAAATACGATGTTTTATTTATAATAGGGTGATAAGTTAACTATTTTTGAGACAAGTAGTATATATATTGTGAAATAGTTTTAGACACTTTGGTAGTTTTGACTATCCCAGTGAGAAAGTGAGTACTTTCAATATCGCCAAGCTTTCAAACTGATTCCTCCAAACTATGGTGGGTGGTACTTTATTTTCTGATGTCTTATACCTATTTCAACCTTCCTTTGGTTTATCTTTGTTGACTCTCCCAGTAATATTCACACAATTGGGAACGTGGACAAGTATACAATTACTAATATTATATACCTTTATAGAGATTGGTAGTGTCAATTTACAATTAGAACTGAGTCAATATGTACCCAGAAGATCTGCAGCATTTTCTGTTCTATTAAATCAAATTAATCCTAAACTAGTTCCATGTTTTGATATGGTGGTAGCATGTAATACACTGGGCATTTTAATCATATCATTGAATCTTATTGGTTCATTATCCCAAAATTTGGTTTCAAATATACTATATTGGAATTTTAATTCAAGAGTAATTATTATTTCATTTTGGACTTTTGCAATTCTTTTACCATTATGTCTCACTAAGAGAGTCAATTTGATTAAATACTCAACTCCAATCACTTTCTCATTCATATCACTTATTGTCATATCATTATCATTGAATCTGTTGCTGTCACAGGGTGATAGTGACTATATTAGGGGAGATGCTATTTCACTAAATAATGATAACACTATTAGTAATCTATGGTTACCTGCCCTTATCTTATTCACCTTTTCCTCTCACAGAAGTATATTTCCAATATTAAATGAATCATATTCAAGTTGCTATTATACAAGAAAGGTAATTCTCATTTATATTGGATTGACTGCAATAATATGTTCTCTTTTTGGTTATGCTGGATATTTATACTATAACACAATTGACACAAACCATCTACCCATAGATTGTTTTACTGTGTTATTGTACCCATCACCAGGAAACCACTTCTATACATGTGTTAGTATAATTTTGACCCTTTGCCTTTTATTTTGTACTTTTCTTTCATTACCAATATGTTTATGTCCATTGAGAGCTGCAATCTATCATTTGTTGGACACATTTTACACTACTTCAAATGAGGAGCCAACCAATAATAACATCAACTCAAATAACACAACATTATTAAATAACGGCACTACATATTCCAGCACCGTCACTCCCACTTCCCCACCTTATTATAAAACAGATGCAACCATTCGTGACACAAACAACGATGTCACAGAAACCACACCATTAATAACCTTAGAAGGTCGTCATGTATCTATTGATGAGATGATTGAAGAAGGTTATATAAATTGGCTTCGGAGTTCTGTTCAACATACAATGCATGACCCCAGATTTAATTTAGTCACTACTGGTGTACTAATTTTTGGTCTTCTTATATCTTCATTCTTCATAAAGACAATTCCTGGGATGTCTGTTTTGTTGGGGTCCACAACCTCTATACTTTACACATTTATCTTACCGGGGCTCATGGGTAAATACTATTTTGGTACTACTCATTGGAAATTCCCTCATGAAGAAGAAACAACAGCAAAGAGAAGGAAGAGAAATTTAATCTGCAGTATATTTTATTTAACTGCGGGATTTAGTATGTTCATGATTTGTCCTATATTATGGATGATTAAGAATCGAATCTATACTGAATCATCTTAACAGGTCCTTCTATAAACTGCATTTTCTTCCTCTCTTCCCTTCTTCTAATTATACATTTATTTATATTCCTATATAATATTTAATTCAGACAGTTTTTTCTTACATTCATGATATTTAATCAGCTGTCGCATGTCTTTCTTTTCCCAGATCTGTTACCTTTAAATTCAAGCATCTTTAATTTATTTTTACGCGTTTTAAAGCTTTTTTGCATTTTGTTGAAATTTCACATTTCTGACGTGTAAAGAATGTGAAGCATCGAATCTCTGACAGACGCAGTCCATTTATCGTTACGAGATTTATATAAACTTTGAATAGTGCAACCACTACCCTTCACCCCCCCACATATATTATATCTAAGAAACCAAACATGGACTTATCTAAAAGGGCTGTAAGACCCAGATCAAAATTTCAACACACATTTGATATAAAGAATCTTCTCGGAGATCCCTTTGCTTTATCAACATTATCTATTGCATTCATATCATGGATCATCACACTTGGCGGTTCTGCTGCATCTGCCTCAGATAATGAGACTTTCCCACGTTTTACATGGTGGGGGATAGCATTCCAATTTGTTATTATTGTTGCATTAACTTTATTTTATACATTTGATCTTATAGATTATTACAGACCATTCCTTATTGGTTCAATATCTATTTGTTTTGTTTATAATTCAAATAGTGCCACTAATTTAGTTTATAGTGTTGGATCAAGAAAAGCTGCTGCTTCTGCAGGTGTTATATTATTATCTATAGTGAATTTTATTTGGTTATTTTATTATGGTGGTGATAATGCATCCCCAGTAAACAGATGGATTGATGGTTTCAGTTTGAAAGGAATTAAGCCATCTCCGTTGGAACATTCAAGACTCAGAGCTCGTCGTAGATCAAGTAGAATGGTAACAAATAATGGGAATACTAAAGATACAAGATTTGCTAGTACTACAAGCTACCAAAATAATCCAAATCTTAATTCAAATGAATATGTACCACAACATAATTATATGTCCTCTAATGCATTAAATGGTTTTGAAAATACCGAACCTGCATATACACCAAATATGGAATTTAGAAATAATAATAATAATATAAATGGAGATAATAACAATCGTAATAGTGCCATTGGTGATACATTTATGTCTTCTACAAATGGTGATACTATGATGACGGATACTATGGGACTATACAGTGAATTAGGTGATGAAGATATCTTTCCATATACTGCTAAAGCATTATATTCATATGAAGCAGATGCCAATGACCAATATGAAATATCATTTGATCAAAATGAAATCTTAAAAGTGACGGATATTGAAGGTAGATGGTGGAAAGCAAGAAGAGCTAATGGGGATACGGGTATTATTCCTAGTAATTATGTGGAGCTAATAGATGGTAATGCCAATAATGATGGTAAGAACAATTCTACCTAAGTAATTATAAGTGGTTTAGATATCAAAACATATGTATCAGTAGTACTAGTATTGTAATAACATTAAATAAAGAAATCAAATAAGATAAAAATACATAGGACATTAGGTGATAATAATTTCAGAATTCTTTGAAACTAAATGGTTTTAGATTAATTTTGTATAGAAATGAGATATTATAATTATATTTATTTTATTTATTAATAAAATTAAACGACAACACCGGAGTTAGAAGCAACTCTTGGCCATAAATCGGCACATTCCTTACCGACTGGACCGGTAATAGCAGAACCCTTCATTTCACCCTTTGGATTAGCAATGACACCGGCGTTATCTTCGAAATATAAGTAAACACCATCCTTTCTTCTCCAAGATTTAGATTGACGAACAACAATGGCTGGCATAACCTTCTTTCTTAATTCTGGCTTACCCTTCTTAACGGTGGCCATAACCATATCACCTAAAGAGGCAGCTGGTAATCTGTTTAATCTAGAACCAGAACCTTTAACAGCTAAGATGTATAAGTTTCTAGCACCACTGTTATCGGCACAGTTCATGATAGCACCAGTTGGTAAACCTAACTATTTTGAAAAGATAGTTGGCATTTAATAGTGATATTTCAAAATAAAATCAATGAAATATTCCATTAAAAATCCATGATATTTGTTAGTAAAGAATTCAATATTTATAATTTTTGTCATTTTTTAAATGTAAAACAGCTTCTAATATTATCTGAGGACACCATTCTTGGTCTTAATGTATCATATTGCAAGTATTCACTTAAACTGTATTTTATCAACACTTCTGAAATTATTCAGTTTCCATGAAAAAAAAACGTTTCCTCACTTTATGTTCAATAATATAACCAATTTAATGGTGAGTTCCACTATCCTTCTATGACTATAAAATTGGTTTTACTTTCTATAACTATGGTTGCCTCATATAATAATCATTACAATAATAATATTTCACTATTTTGTTTCCATTCATCTTATTTACTCAAACTTTAACATACAGAAATTCTGAATTTAGTACCTTGAGCACCGTTACCTGACATTATTACCGTGTATTGAGTTGTTTGGGTCTATTAAGAGGAGAAATAATGAACCTTAATCTAAAATTCAATAGGTGTTTTTAAAATATTCTATAATCAATACTACAAAATTTGAAAAAGGTAGTATATTCCTAGTGCTTAGTTGCGATGGGGGCAAATTCTGGTTACTGTAGTGATCTCATTCCATACTGTGGATGGGGCCACCGTAGTAAACAATTTACCGAAGGACCTGTAGGCAGGAAAGACTTGGCTTGCTAGGCTGAGGAGCGTTCTGCGACTTCCCTCTAGCCAGACCACTAATGGCGACCCACTGCACACCCTCCGTCTAGACGTTGGTTCTACAGGGAGAATCGGAGGTAAAGGAACATTCCAGGCAGCGCTAATTTCCAACCCAGTTGCGTCCGTCTCGCGAGATCGTTTCCAAAAAGCGAGAAATTCAGACGCACCGCCGCGACATCATTTTCTTTTCGATTTTGTCGCACAATAAACATTGTTCCTAAACAGGAATTTAAAGTTTGTTAAAATTTTTGTGAAATAAATCATTTTACGTGTTTAGGGGTGTACGGGTGTAGACGGTCCTGTTTTTCTTTTTAGGTAAAGAAATTTCAAAGTGGATTTTTAAAATAAGGTGGTATCTTCTTGACATACAGATGACATGTTCAGATATGGTGAAACTGAACACTGCAATAAACGTTTATAATACATTTTATGGGAAACTTTCAATGTTTCTACCGTCATAAACTCCAAATATAAAGTGCCTGGTTATTTTACATAGAATCAAGGCGATTAAAGCAAGAAAAAGATGGTTAATATATCAGAGCATGACCAACAGACATTTTTCGTAAATGACTATTCAAATGAATCAGAAATGTTCGAAGATAGTCAAAGTATACATAGTAATGATTACCAAGATCAATCTTCAGATATTGAGGATCTTGATTTCGATTTGAACTCGGTACAACTTCCTAACGAAAATGACATTACAACAGATCAGGATACACCTCCCGCTATAAATGATCCTTCTCAGGATAACCATCAGTATTATGGGTCAAGTAGTGAACCATCAACTGATCTAGAGGGTTATCAATTTGACTCACATCCCCATAAAGAACAAGATGACAATTTTATTATAATACCGACACAAGATCCCAATGTCATAAATATTACTAATAAACCACCAAAAAATACTATTCCCACAATTGATTTGGATGCAGAAGAACAACATGTGGTTGAAATATTAGATGATGAGGAAGATGATTTAGAACTCAAAAAATCGAAAAAACCTCCAGAATCATATAAACCAATACGAGATTATAAATGTCCAATTTGTTTTGATCCACCAGAAATGGCAATGATGACACCATGTGGACATGTATTTTGTTGTGATTGTTTATTTCAAATGGTTAATAATTCCAATCCAACTAGAAATTTAAATAATAGTAAGATAGGGCTTTGTGCCTTATGTAGATCCAGAGTGGATTTAGATAAAGTAATATTATTAAGATTGAAAAGGAAAAAACCAAAAAATCCAAAATAAAGGTATGACTCAAATATCGGCTACCCTAATAAGGATCGTACATTAAGAGCGTATTACGCCATATCCCTTCACTTCAATACATTCAACCTTTTTTTTTAAGCTTATAATTTTAATTTTTCATTATAATGTCACTTTGCTATAATTAAAATATGTCAAACGCAATAGCTCAAAAAAATAATGGACCAATACAATAGGCGTTGAATTTATTTAATAATGAACCATTGTGTATCATTAACTTATTTTTAGGTGTTACTCTTGATTTTAAACAAGCATTACTCATTCTCCCTCTAACCTCAATAACTTATCAGTATTGAGCATCATTATCTAAGACAGAGATTCAAAAAAAAAGGTTTAATAAAGTTACATCACTATACCACTAAGAACAACTATTAACAAGGCCTTCACTACAAATTAAAGGAAGAGGAAAAGTAAAAGTAAATACCTTCTTACAATATCATTGTATCTTTTCCTGATATTACTCATGACGTTGACTGACCATTACATTAATTCGGTAATATGTGAAGCTTTCCCACTTTCGAAAGATGTTGTTTCATATGAAGATGATTTTTGGGAAATAATTTTGAATAATTCAACGGCTTCTGATATGTCTTCAGTGTCGACATTGGTTAACCCTTTAGAAGTTTTACTTGAAAAGGATGATGAAGTTACTGATATAAATGATGAAATTGATATTCTCTCGGATAAATATGATGAACAATTTCAATCCAATAAAATCTATTCAACCAGAACTGTTTTGCCGAAATCCACATCAGTCATTTATGATAAACCTACGCTAGGTTATAATACCACTTCAAATGGTAGGAGAAAATCAAGACTTAGAAGAAATAACAGGCATAGTAGAAATGGTAGAAATAAAAAGGAATGTAATACTCCACTCAAGGATCAAATCACTTTATTTTGGCAAAGACAGAAAAAACATCGATCTTCCAAGAAGTTTTCAGATGATACAAAGGACACAATTAGATTTGGTATTTTTATGGGGGGAATTGATACTAGATATAAAACCTGTCCACTCCAAAGAAGAAAACATTTACATCCAAGTTATTTGTTTCAAAAGTGTATATGCCAATCATCATCAATTCGTCAAAGTCCCTTAAGAAATGAAACTAAGAGATAAGCATCGCCACACGGACCAATACACAAGTATCTGTATATATATAGTTGTTTATAAAAAAAAAGTAAATTAAATATATTCTTCTATCACTTTGACATCACTCCATGATAGAAGGATTAACAAGCAAGTTGGCTCTAACAATCAAAGATTAACGGTGAAAGTCCAGCGGAATGTTTTCGCCCGATGCGCAGGAAACTTTCCAAGGAAAAATTTAATAAGAAAAAAAAAATCACATTGAAAAATTCAAATTAACAACAAGGAAATTGAAGATATCGCCATTACAAATAGACAATTAAACCATCTTGGAAACGATCCTTATCAGGGAATAACATACACAAAGACTGGAAATATTAAGAAAGAAACATAGCTATTTGTAAAGTTTTATGATAAGCGATATCATTCCAGTTTAATAAAGCAGTTGAAATAAATAAAGTGAAAATATAATAATTATTATCGTTAATTTTATTAAGTTCTACAAAGCGAGAGCATTGTACTCATATTCAGACAAATAGTTTTTCAAACGCATCATTGCAAATATGAGTAATAGATTATCGTCGATGTTGTCGGATATCGACACTAGTATCCATTCAGAGGCCTCAAAGGATACCCCTAACGAAGATAGTGCCATAAGTCAAGATACACCAAGAATTTTCCCAATTTATATATGTATCAATGAATATTCTCAAAGAATGGAAGATGAATTAAATATGAAACCTGGTGATAAGATCCAAGTAATAACAGATGATGAAGAATATAATGATGGTTGGTATTTTGGTAGAAATTTGAGAACTAAAGAAGAAGGGTTATATCCAGTGGTGTTCACTCAAGTAATTAGTACAGAAAGAAAGCCAACTTTAATGAGAGCTAAATCTGTGAAAAGATTAAACAACTCTTCTGGTAATTTAGATAATCATAATAATAGTAGTAATGAAAATTATAATGGTCACCCAGGAACTCTAAGTGAATCTAATAGTACCTTAGCAACACCACACGAATTACAAACAGCATCAATAGCACCATTTTCTAAATATGATAATGATAAGAAAACAAATAATGCCCTTAATAGTGAACGTGAGGATAATAACCTTAGTAGACAAGACTGGGATAACAATGGGTTGAGTAGAAACATATCAGTTAGAAGCACAATGAGTGATATTGATAAAGCTATTGAAGAATTAGCCTATGAACCAACTGAATCACTAAATATATTAGAATCAAGTGTAAATGACTCTACAAGACATAGTGTAACTGAGGATACCATTATAACTGGAACGGAAGATCTAAATGTTGTTGATCAACCAGGTAGAACAGGTACTGGTTTTTCTGGTAAATCACAAAGTCACGATGATATAAATGAATTATATGAAAAGGGTAAATATTTGAATCCTAAAGATGTAGAGCATTGGACACCTGATCAAGTTTCAAATTATTTTATAGAAGGTGGATTTGATGTTGAATCAGCTTCACGTTTCAAACAACATAAGGTATCAGGTGCTATCCTGTTGGAATTAGAATTAGCTCATTTGAAAGAATTAGATATTAATTCATTTGGCACAAGATTTGAAATGTATAAAGAGATCGAGTCATTGAAACAACAGGCCAATGGAGTCTCCAATGTAGAAAAAACAACCGAGACAAGTAGACTTGAGGAACCTGTACTTATCTCAAAAGAATTAATGCCAGCTGCTCAAGTTGATAAAGATGTACCCCAAGGGAAAAAGAACTCTAGATCAATGGTAGACTTACCTTCAAGAGAAGCAAACAAATCAATTTCTTCCAATAAAACCCACAACAATACATTTAAGAATAGACCAGCATCCTTAATGGTTAATGACCAATTAACAAGAGATATTCAAGATGGAACTATCATTTTACCTATCGCTGAAGATTTAGAAAATGAGAACTTATTTGCTTCTCCCAGACGGGCTCCTAAACCACCTTCATATCCGAGTCCTGTTCAACCACCAAAATCACCAATGGTTAATGTAAGAAATGCTACTGCCCCAATTAAAAGCAGTAAACTGACCTACTCTCCCTCGTCTCTATATCAAAAACAGAAATCTGCTAGTGAACCATACACTGGGGCACAAGGTGAAAAACATAACACACAAGTTGTCAATAACTTACAAATACCGAAACGTGGTGATATGATGATTCCTTCTCCAAGTAATGATAATTCTATTAATGAAGAAGATGTTGATGATGAAGATACCACAACCTTAGATAGACCCACATCTAGTATATACGAGTCATCTTCGATGTCTTCTTCTCATCCACCTGCAGAAAGCACTGTAAAGGAAGAACCTATTGAAAATAAAAATCTTCAAGTTAGGGATTCTAAACATAGTGGAAATAAAGTTAAGAGAAATTCATCTTTATTGTCTTATTTCGGTAAAGGAGATAGATCACCAAGTGGCTCTACTGTCAAAAAGAGTAACTCATTTAGTGTAAAGAAGAAGGACAGTTTTATTTCAAGTCCAATTAGACAAGAATTTACTGAAAAGGCTACTGGTACCACCCCTGATGCAAAAGGTTCCAAGACTTCAACTATTTCTCCAATGAAAAAGGAAAAAATTAGATCTGTAAGTGCTAAAGATAATCCTACAAGACCTATTGATATGAGCAAACAAATTTTAGATGATGATAAAAAGAAGAGATCAGTAAGTGAAGCAATGAAACCTAAGACATTACGTGCAATGACTACAAGAGCACCACTAAGAAAGCAAAAGACCACAGCTTTCACTGAAGGTTTAAGAAACATCTCTGTGAAGGATGCATTAAAGACTGCTGAATTCTCTGGTTGGATGAGTAAAAAGGGAAGTGGTACCATGAGTACATGGAAGACTAGATTCTTCATATTAGAAGGAACTAGATTATCATATTTTGCTAATACCACAGATACTAAAGAACGTGGATTAATTGATGTTACTGGTTATAGAGTTGTACCAGCAAGAGATGATGATAAATTTGTAGCGTTGTTTGCGGCCACAGCAGGTAAGGGACGTTATTGTTTCAAACTGTTACCACCACCACCTGGATCAAGAAAGGGGTTAACCTTTACAGAACCTCGAATCCATTATTTTGCAGTTGATAATAAAGACGAAATGAGAGGATGGATAGCAAATTTACTGAAGACTACAATTGACATTGACACATCAGTTCCAGTCATTAGTTCATATAGTACACCCACTGTGTCCCTAAGTAAAGCCAAAGAAATGTTGGCAGAAGCCCGTGAGGAAACTAGAGCTAGAGAAGAGCAAAGATTATTAAACAAGAATAGTAACAATAGTATAGATGATGACGATGAAGGGCGTAAGATGTGGGATGAACAACATCAAGGCAGTACAGAAGGGTTAGACCAACCAGATTCCAAGAGTCATAGCACTGATAACAATTCCACTGAGGATGGTACATTTTCGAATCTAAATACAATGACGACAGCAGCTAATACCAGTGTTGGGTCCAATGGGTTTGCTAGTCCCTACTTGCTAGCATCAGGAATGTTATCTCCAAGCATAGGCCACAAGAACGGTAATAATAATACGAATAGTCCAAGAGGTACACCGGGACAAAACAAGAAAGCAGGTGAAGATAGTTTTGGTGATTATACTCAATTACTATAGATGTCCCCTCAAGTGCTTTCTATTAATTGATTTCATGTATTTGAGCTGGCTCCCCATGTTCATGTTTCGAATAACTACCCCGGTAAAAATGCATTCAATAAGAATTCTGCAAGCTATAGAATTTTCTCCGAGAGATCAGATCTATTGTTTGCACACAATATTCATATATAAAATATGTAACAGAATAGTAACAAGAATGTATGGTTGTAATTTATAAATTTGCAAATATCGTAAGTGGAAACTCCAATTGTTTCACATTAACAGCCGTTTTTGCAGGTAGTTGGTTGCCTGCCGATCAACCCATTTTAGATTTGGCTCGCAGATCCGATTTACACATGAAAATTTTAGCGGGACGACAGCTTTGCAAAAAATCGCTGCAAATTTATTTCAGTGTTGTTTTTTTCTCTAACGCGTTGTTTTTTTTCAACTTTAAAGGCAGAATTTGATGAAAATATTAAGCAAACAAACATCAGCTGTCAAAAGATTTCATAAAGGATAATCCTGTTTAGCATCCTGAACAATTATACCCGAATAGCTACAAATTTATATTGGTTATTTTACTAGTTTGGACCCTTTTGCATAACATAACCAAACATTACCAAGGAGAAATAAGCTTCTACTTGATCTTTTCTCAAGGTATTTGCATGATCTGTTAAAGTTTCAGAAATAGGTTTTATAAAGAGAAAAAGGCTTATTAAACATTCACACCGCTATATAGTTTAGTTATACTGGCATATTAATTTTAGAGAACGTCGTATTTGCACTAGAATCACGACTGCGAGATATTTTGTTGCAAGATCAATAATATACATATAATAAACTCAAAATGAGGTTACCATACACGCTAATAACGATAGGGCTTGTTACCCTATGTGTACTTCGAACTTTGTTTTCTTTAATAATGTCCACTAACGATGGTTGGTTGACGCCGACAATATTTAAGACTGGGGATCCAGTGGAACTAATAGTGAATAAAGTAGAATCAGATGTGACACAATTACCTTATGCATATTATGATCTACCATTTACTTGTCCGCCAACCATCCATAAAAAACCTTTACATCTTTCACTTAATGAAATTATTAGAGGTGATAGAAAATGGCAAAGTGATTATCAATTGGCCTTTAATAGAGACGATGAATGTTCTGTATTATGTGCAAGAAAGACCACAAAAACGGGTATGGAATCTTTAAAAGATTTGATTCAAAAGGGTTATGTTGTTCAATGGCTTATTGATAATGATCTTCCTGCTGCCACTACGTTTATTTCTACTACAGATCAAAAGAAATATTATGCTTCGGGATTCCCCTTAGGTTATGTCGATGAGGAAACAGGGAAAGTTTATGTTAATAATCATGTCATGTTAGTAATCAGGTTTCATGCTATCGATGACTATAATTTCACAATTGTTGGATTTGAGGTTTATCCAAAATCTGTCTCCGATTATCATTGTCCGGGGGCCTCTAAGAATTATGAACAATATGAGGTAATTGTCCCCGAGGATCCAAGTGAATTGACCTTTATCCCATTTACTTATTCTGTTTATTGGAGAGAAGAATTTGATATTGATTGGAAAAATAGATATGAATTGTTTTTCCATAACGGTGAATTATCTAATGAAGTTTCAACCAAATTCCATTGGATTAGTTTAGCAAATTCTATTGGTATTGCCTTCCTAATGACTTTTATTGTCTCATTAATCTTAATTAAGATAAATAAGATCGACAGCGATGGATATGATGAAATTTATAACGATAAGGGAGTTATGGCTGAAAAGGGAAAATATGAAGATGATAATAATAGAAAGAATTCCATTTTCATAACTGCAAGAAGTTGGTATCATAATGATAGATCACCTTTACCTCATATTTTCATATTTTTGGTTTCTATGGGTGTTCAGTTTTTATTCACTGTCATTGGATCCTTAACAATTTCATGTTCATTAAACAAATTGCATAATATCAGACATACTGTTTTATCAATGGCATTAGCATTTTTCATTCTTGGCGCATTTATGGCATCCTATGTGGGTACAACATTAGCCATTGAAAATAATAAATTAGTCACTAGACGTGGATCTCTTAAAAATATCATTGTCAATTCAACAATGTTTCCAATTGTCTGTGGTTCTTTATTACCTGCTTTAGTAATGGTCATTACAATCTCCTTAAATAGTATTATTTGGGCACATGATTCCACTAATGCATTACCATTTGGCACTATTGTGAAATTAGTCACATTGTATTTTATTGTTTGTATCCCATTAAGCTTCCTTGGTGGATCTTTAGCGCAAAGACATAGTCAAAAGGATTATTCTCGTTTAAGAAGTGATTCTATTAAGAAAAATTCATTTGATATTAGAAAATCCTTAGATCGTAATGTCATTAATTTAAAATCATCCAATATATTTAAAAAAGTGGGCAAGAAATTAGCATTTCAAATGAAGAAATTGGCATTAGATTCATTTACTCTTATGGTTATCCTTGGTTGTGGTATTTTCCCATTCATTATCATTTATGTGGAATTACAATACGTGTACAAGTCCGTTTGGCTAGAGAAGACAACATTCTATTACTTATACGGGTTCTTATTAGCCAACATTATTTTATTATGTCTTGTCATTTGTGAAATTGCCATTATCAGTTCATATTTAATGATGACTATATCAACTGAAAATTATGCTAGATCATGGAGATGGAAATCATTCCAATTATCAAGTTCATGTGCATGGTATATGGAATTTTATTCATTATATTATCTTTTCAAGATTTTAAACATTCATGGATTTTCTTCCATTTTTATCTCTATTTGTTATAGTTTACTTTTCAATACTTTATGTGGGTTAGCCATGGGCTCATTGGGTTATTTAGTGACACTAATATTTGTCAAGAGAATATTTAAAATGCGTTACAAGCATTAGAGGGACTATACATATTTTTATCGAGTGAAGAGATTGATCTTTGGACTGGTTCTTTTGTGTTATAGGGTTTGATCATTGGCCGCATTTTATTAACAGGCATCGATTGACTGATCATATATATCCCATGATGAAAAGCTTATTAAGCTCAGTTTGAATATATCTTCATATCATCTTAATTGCTCACTAGAAGATAACATATATTTAGTATTTATAAACATACAAACTATCTATGATATTTTTACTGTAATTAAGCTTGCCATAAAGACACATAACAAAAAAAAAGACAAATCAATAACTTCCCTATTGAAACCTATCAACTTAAATTTCGTAATTATTACATAGTCACGTATATGTATGTAACGAATTTATTTACTTATTTATTAACCCCATAAAAGTAACTTAGAATTCTATAGAACGGTTGGTATTATTTGTTGCGTTTATGTCAGCACCATGATACTGCACATAACCACCCATACCATTATTATTATTTTGTGAAGCAGAGTCTTGTTGCTGGTGATGTTGTTGTTGTGATTGGTTATGATATTGACGGCTGCTATTGTTATAGTTGTTGTTATTGTTATTACTGTTTTGACTATAACTTCTTCTATTCATATCATTTTTATAGTGTCTTCTGTTCCCTTGATTTTGGTTACCATAGTTTCTGTTATCTCTATTATATCTATTGCCGCCTCTGTGATAATTCCTGTTACTACCAGGCTCTCTAGTGTTAGAATCTCTATTATTTTGATTATTATGTATTTGTTGTTTTAAAGTGTCAATAATATTATCTTGTAATTTGATATATTTGATATAAATACCTTTCAAATAGATCTCTTTCAATTTAATAATTTCCACATCCTCTTTAGTAGATAAATCCTTATCAGACCCATCTAACAATAAAGATTTCTTGTATTCCTTAACATTAGAAAGGGTTAAATTCATCCAATTGTCCACATTAGTCAATTCACCTTCTACAATCTCCCCACTCTTCAATTCCACGCTCAACTGCTGGCCCCTGGCGTTAGTCAACAGGTATAATGGAAGCATGATATTCACAGTTTCTCTTTACTTCTCTTTCTATATTTTCAACCAGTTTTAATAACAGTATAATTAACACTTTTCCTTATTGGAAAACAATTCTTTTCTATCAATTTTCACTTTTTCACATTTTTTCAAAACATCCGAAAATCATCTTCCACGGCCACTCCAGAATTATTTTTGCAAACCAAAAATTAACCGCCGTTGTTTAAAAGTAGTCATTTAAGCCAGAATTAGATAACCAACAGAGGTTATTCAGAACCATCAAATGGAGTGGTAAAGTGTATATATAATAATGTATAGTTACGGAAGGTTTGTGGATTTTTTTGCTGGTTTTACCGTTGTATTTTCTTCTTTTAATGACTTCTCCAACCCTTTACATAGATTCAATATTTTACAAGGTTACTTTCCCGTTTATATAGAAAACATGATTTTGTGGATAGTACACATCCAACAGACTAAGGTTATGAGTAACATGAGGTCAACCGACCCACTTCGTGGCAGCTTGCTCCTAATGGTTTAAGGTGGGGAAGGAATGTGATTTTAGGCGCGCAACCTCTGATGTATCCAGTTTTTACCCGATTAGGAAATTTTTGGGAAATTGGGAACTTTTGTTTCGACAATACTGTCATTATTTTCCACTTTGTGCCTTAATTTCTGCTGTTGTTGCTGTTTTTTCCAATCTCAGAGGAAAATATCTGATTATTTTCTACCATTTGAAGTCATAGTAAAGTTATATTTAGAAACCTATAACTTTCTGTGCATGTCATTTTTTTTTTTTTGTTTGTTTGACTGAAAAACATCCCACAGTTATACCAAGTAGGGCTTCATTAACTTTTGGATTTGATATCTAAGCACAATCAGTAATACTACACGTTCTTCAGACAAGAACTAATAGTAACCCTACGAAAAATATTAGCGTAATAAAAAAAACGAAATAGTTAAGTTGACCTTAGCTAAGGACATATTTGTTTTCTATATCAGTTTTTCATCTTTGAAGACAATAATAGAGATACTCGTTTCAAATTAGTATCTAAACTTTACTTTGAAAGAAAGTTTACACTCGCCTACCCCTCAATGCTAACGAATATAATTAAGAACTAGATAAGGTGACCAAAAAATATAAGTAATGAATAACCCAAATATATTAATAAATCCAGCATCTGGGGAAGCAATAAATACAGAACCTGATGCTTCGCCCGTGATAGAAATTGCTAAATATTCAGATGTTGAAGTTTATGAATGTTATTTTAAAGGATATGAATCAAGAATTATAATGAGAAGAATAAAAGATGATTGGGTTAATGTGACTCAAGCATTTAAAATTGCTAAATATCCTAAGACAAGAAGAACAAGAATATTGGAAAAGGAGTCGAATTCTATGAGACATGAAAAGGTGCAAGGTGGATATGGTAGATTTCAAGGTACTTGGGTTCCCATAGATGATGCAAAACGAATTGTATTGAAATATGGTATTGACGATCCCCTGATAAATACAATCTTACACTTCCAATATGATCCAAATAACCCACCTAATAAAAGGTCTAAAAATAGTGTTCTAAGGAGAACATCCCCAGGAACAGCACTGTCGTCACCATCGAGTTATCACAAGACACCAAAGAGAACTCTATCGAATACTAATAAAAAGATTAAATCAACCCATAATACAAATAACACAAATCCAAACACTTCCATCAAGACAATTGATCCAAGTCCTTTACAAAACATAACTTTTCAAACCCCACAACAGTGTAATTCTGGTTTAAATAGTAGTTTTTATTTTAAAAGAACCGATACAATGAATAGTGAAGCTACCATTCCAGATAATTCAAACAGTAATATAAAGATTAATCCAAATTTAAATCAAACCGATAATATAAGGATAATGAGCGCTATTAGTAATAATGATGAAAATAACCCATTAGAGATAAATCACAGCTTTCAAGAAGATTTAAACTCAATACCGAAGGATTTATATTCAGCAACACAAAAACCTTTACAATTTCATTCTATGGCACCGCCTATACAACATGTTCCTTCAAATAAAAATGTTCCTTTAATGAGCAATTTTAATGTAGTATCTAATACACAAACAGTAGCTATTTCTTATGAAAATGATAAGAGGAAACAGGGAAATAAACTTAAAAGTGAGAATAGCAACAATCTATCATTTATAAATGAAACAGTAAAAGGTAATAACAAAAATAATAGTAAAAGTCTCTATGATTTAGAACACGAACATTATAGCCAAATCATTTCTACTGTTCAAAAGAATAAGAAAGACAAGCAAAGCCACTCATCACGAAAATCGAGCAAAGTATCCAATGACACAAAAAACAACATATTGACGAACAATAACCAAATATCAAACGGGCCTGATGGTAATATATTTTTGAAGAATACTGCACAAGAAACATTATACCCTCAGACAACAACACAAAAATTTTCATTAGATGAAATTGAATATAAACAAGTGATGTTGAAGGTACTAGCTAGTGAGAGAATAACTGATCAAACAAAATTGATGTTGGAGAGCTTATCGAGGTTACCGCCTAATTTTGATATTAATTATATGATTGATGATCAAGGCCATTCTGCATTGCATTGGGCTGCAGCTATGGGTAATATTCCCCTAATCCAATCATTACTTCAGTTGAATGCAAACAGTTTACAATATAACAAGTTGGGATTTAACTGTATTACAAAGGCAGTTTTTTACAACAATTGTTACAACATGGGAGTGTTTAGTGAAGTAACCAATATCCTGAATGTATGTTGTTTGACCCCAGATAAAAATGGACGTTTACCAATACATTACTTAGTAGAATTATCTGTCAACTCTTCTAAGGATCCTGAAATTATAAATTCATATATGGATTCAATTTTAACCATGATTGCAACAAACAGTTACGACTTGTTAAGAACATGTTTGAATTATCCGGATAATGTAGGTAATACAGTTTTACATCTTGCTGCATTAAACCAGAATTTTGAATTGTGCAGTAAATTATACAATTTAGGATCTTCTATGGAAGCGTTAAATTTGAATGGTGAAACACCTGCATCGATTTTAGCCAAATATGATATGGTTCCAGCCTCTAATTCAAAATATAACATTTCTCCTTCTATGATGGCAGCACCGCCACTTGCATTGCAGCAGTTGCAAGAATCTCTTCCACCTGCACCATCCTCTACCCAACAACAAAAGTTAATGCCAGGAGAACCACAACAAACAAGTTCATTAAACGCGACAAATTTTTCTTCAGATATTAATCAACCAACAGAAGTTAATGTGGAACAAACAGATAATACCAATGTTCCTATCCAAAGTACTGTGGAAAAGAAAATATCTACTGTACATAAAGATCAAAATGAGAATATTAGTATTCCATCTTCATTAGAAGATATGTCTACCACATTAGATGCATTAATGGTCTCTTCAGTGATAAAAGGCTCAAAAATACATACTCCTCAAACTTTGGAGCATTCTCCAATGTTATATAAAGATAAATCATATTTGGATGGTTCACATAAGGAAAATAATTTATCCACTCCAAAATTAGCACCTTTGGGTAATGATAAGCGTAATACTAAAGGAGTACTTAAATCTCATAGTCAATTGGAGACGGTCTTAGAATTACCTGAAGTTGTCGTCCCTGTGACTGGTGATTCAAACAAAGATAACCTTAAAGATGTAAAAGCAGAAACTCAGAGATTACGAGATATTACTAATCAAGTTACGTATAAGATTGATAGAAGTTTGGACACATTAGGTCTAAAAGTTGATGCTCTTCAATCTGAAATTACTAGGAGTAAGAAAAAATTTGGCATCACTACGTATCAATTAGAAAAAATATTAAGTAAATACAATGGTGATGAGAAGTATATTAGAACCCAAATTGATAAGATGCAAGATAAAGTACGTGATTATAAGCGCAAATATATTCAATGTATTGAAAAATCGCAGGCTTTGAGATTGGCTACTTTAGTACAGGATGAAGAGGCTTTCATTAAAGATGGAAAGGAGTCACAAGATGATCATAAGGTAGTAGAACCTGAATCAGAAGTTGTCAAGGATGATACAGACAATTTGTTGGTTCAAACTTTAGCAGTCGAGCTTACAAAACTTCAATTAAAGCGAAGAAGTACATTAGACCAAATGTGTAATCTCAGGACCAGTTATAGAGTAACTGAGAAGATGGGAAAATACCGATATTTGATCGGTATGACCATAGATGACATTGATTCCAGATTGGATGATATAGAGAATGATTTAAAGGAAACTAACCGAGTGAGCACATAAGCCCAGGCAAGTCTCCATTATATATGCATATAGGTATGTAACATTATTTCAAGAATGACTAGCATTATCACCATAGAGTGTTTGTGGTTACCAATTATTTTAACATTACAAGTATTAACGATCCTTTATGATCCTTTATTCATCTCTGTTTTGGCGTATTATTCCTTTATTTCAATTGTTATTTACGCGTATTACAAAATATTCTGAAAACATGAAAAATTAAAAAAAAAAAAAAAAGAGGTCTCTAAAAAAAAAAATTTGAAACTTGCGATGAGATGAGTTGCAAAAAAAAATTTTTTTAGACGTTTTTTCTTTGTTTGTTTTGATAAGCCATCGAATTTGTTAATCTTTCAGTTACAAGTTTCAGATCATCTTTTAGGAGATTTAAACTTTATTTTATATTTTGGAAATCCCATTCAAGAAGATCGACTCACTGATTCCATTCATTTTAATTTTGTAGTTCATTGTAACTCAGAAATAAAACCCAAATATTTTTTAATACCAACGATTTTTCGAAATGGACCAACAATTTTTGAGCCAACTTGAACAAACTTTAGGTGCCATTGTTCAACCAAACTCAGCTGGGTTAAAAGAAGCTACTAAAGCCTTACAAACTCAATTTTACAAGCAACCACAAACTTTACCAGCTTTGATTCATATTCTTCAAAACAGTACTGATGATGCCTTAAAACAATTAGCAGGTGTTGAAACTAGAAAATTGATTTCTAAGCACTGGGATGCTTTAGATGAAGCTACTAAGACACAAATTAAGTCTTCTTTATTACAAACTGCTTTCACTGAACCAAAGGAAATTATTCGTCACGCTAATGCCCGTGTTATTGCTGCCATCGGTAACCAAGAATTAGAAACCAACCAATGGCCAGATTTAGTTCCAAGTTTGATCCAAGCCGCTGCCAGTGATGATGCTCAAAGTAGACAAACTGCTGTTTTCATCTTATTATCATTATTAGAAGATTTCAACACTGCTTTAACTGTTTATATTGATGATTTATTAAACTTATTCTCTCAAACTATTAATGATACTGCTTCCTTAGAAACCAGATCTTTATCTGCTCAAGCGTTAAACAACGTTTCTGCTTTAATTGAAGAGCAAGAAAACATTGATCCAAACCAAGCTGCTAAATTTGCTGGTTTAATTCCATCCGTTGTTAACGTTTTAGATGCTGTTATTAAGGCTGATGATACCAACAACGCTAAATCCATTTTCAACTGTTTAAATGATTTCTTATTATTAGATTCTCAATTAACTGGTAATGCCATTGTTGACTTGATTAAATTAGCTTTACAAATTGCTGTTAATGATCAAATTGATGAAGATGTTAGAGTGTTTGGTATTCAATTCATTATTTCCGCTTTATCTTACAGAAAATCCAAAATTATTCAAGGTAAATTAGGTCCAGAAATCACTTTAGCTGCCTTAAAGGTTGCTGCTAGTGAAATTGATGTTGATGATGAATTAAACAACGAAGATGAAGCTGGTGAAAATGAAGAAAACACTCCATCTTTAGCCGCTATTAGATTATTAGCTTTTGCTGCTTCTGAATTACCACCATCTCAAGTTGCTGCTGTTATTTCTGAACATGTTACTTCTATGTTACAGTCTACTAATCCATTTGAAAGAAGAGCTATCTTATTAGCTATTTCCGTCGCTGTTGGTGGTTCTCCAGATTATATTTTATCCCAATTCGATAAGATTATTCCAGCTACTATTTCTGGGCTAAAGGATTCTGAAGCTGTAGTTCAATTAGCTGCCTTAAAGTGTATTCATCAAATGACTGTTGAATTACAAGATGAAGTTGCCAAATTTCATGCTGAATATTTACCACTAATTATTTCCATCATTGATTCTGCTAAATTTGTTGTTATTTATCATTATGCTACTGTTGCGTTAGATGGGTTATTAGAATTTATTGCTTATGATGCTATTGCTGAATATTTAGAACCATTAATGAATAAATTATTTCATATGTTAGAATCTAATGATTCCTCTAAATTAAGATGTGCTGTTGTTTCTGCTATTGGTTCTGCTGCCTTTGCTTCTGGTACTGCATTCATTCCATATTTCAAGACCAGTGTTCAATATTTAGAGCAATTTATTCAAAATTGTGGTCAAATTGAAGGTATGAGTGATGATGATATCGAATTAAGAGCCATGACTTTTGAAAATATTTCTACCATGGCTAGAGCCGTTAGATCTGATGCCTTTGCTGAATTTGCTGAACCATTAGTTAATTCTGCTTATGAAGCTATTAAGACTGAATCTGCTAGATTAAGAGAATCTGGTTATGCTTTTATTGCTAATTTAGCTAAAGTTTATGGTGAAAATTTTGCACCATTCTTGACTACTATCTTACCAGAAATTTTTAAGACTTTAGAATTGGAAGAATATCAATTTAATTTTGATGGTGATGAAGATGAATTAGCTGCTTTAACTGAAAATGTTTCTGAAGAAGATTTACAAAGTAAATTTACTGTTAATACCGGTATTTCTTATGAAAAGGAAGTTGCTGCTGCTGCATTATCTGAATTGGCCATTGGTACTAAAGAGCATTTCTTACCATATGTGGAAAAGAGTTTAGAAGTCTTGAACAAGCAAGTTGATGAATCCTATGGTTTAAGAGAAACTGCCTTAAACACTATTTGGAATGTTGTTAAAGCTGTCTTATTAGCTTCTAAGGTTGTGGAAGAAAGTTATCCAAAGGGTTTACCAACTGGATCATATGTTGACGAAAGTGTCTTAATGGTTATTAAGAATGCTAGAGAAATTTGTGTTCAAAATTTAGCGGAAGAATTTGAAACTTCCATGATTATTACAATTTTAGAAGATTTTGCTAATATGATTAAGAAATTTGGTGCTATTATTATTATGGATAATGGCGATTCTAGTGCATTAGAAACTTTATTAGTTCAAGTTTCTAGTGTCTTAAAGGGTACTCATGCTTGTCAAACCATGGATCTTGAAGATGATCTTCCAAAGGATGAAGACATGGATGCATCTGAAACCGAGGCTACATTACAAGATGTAGCATTAGAAGTTTTAGTCAGTTTATCTCATGCATTAGCTGGTGATTTCGGTAAAGTGTTTGAAAGTTTGAAACCTACTGTTCTTGGATTATTCCAAGCTAAATCTAAGAATAAGAGATCATCTGCTGTTGGTGCTGTTTCTGAATTAGCTCTTGGTATGAAAGAATCCAATCCATTTGTTCAAGAAATGTTAGAAGCTTTAGTAATTAGATTAACTACCGATAAATCTTTAGAAGTTAGAGGTAATGCTGCTTATGGTGTTGGTTTATTATGTCAATATGCTCCATTTGATGTCTCCTCGGTGTATGAACCAATCTTAAAGGCTCTATATCAAATTTTACATACTGCTAATCAAAAGGCATTATCTATTGAAGATGATGAAGCTACAAGAGAGATTATAGATAGAGCTTACTCTAATGTTTGTGGTTGTGTTGGTAGAATGGTTTTAAAGCATCAAAATTTAATTCCATTAGAACAAGCTGTTCCATCAATTTTATCTCATTTACCATTCCAAACTGGATATGAAGAATATACACCAATTTTCGAATTAATTATGAAATTATATCAAGAAAATAATAGTGTTATTACCAAAGAAACTCCAAAGGTCGTTGAAGTTTTTGCTGCCATTTTCGCTAAGGAAAATGAAAGAATTAAACTAGAACAAGAATCTACCTTAGGTAGAGAAGAAAATATGGAAAGATTAAGACAATTCCAAACTGATGAAATTAAAGCCAGAGTTATTGAATTATTAAAATTCTTAAACACTAATTACGATGGTATTGTTGCCGCTAATCCTGTTTTAGGTCCAGTGATTGCTTAATCCTTCGTTTTGACCCCCTGAAAACATATATATATATACACTGTATAATACTATCTATCCACTAGATATAATAAGAAATAAGAAATAGAACTCAGTTTTACCCAAAGAAGTCAAACAGAAACAAAACAGCGGCATTTATTATTTGCAGCTGTGAGAAATACAGGAAATTTATGCAAGTGGGATCAAATTTTTTGTGGAGCGCTGTGAAGGCAAGATTTCTTTGCATACGGTGATAAAAACAGGGAGAGTGTTGTCTGGGTGTTTTCTACAAAGATTCAACCAAAGTTTTTCACAACCCTTGCCACCTCCCATCCCCACTATATACCAACCCACTTGTCCATTTATAAATATCCACAATATTCATCACTGTAACAACATCTCTAAAAACAGCACAACAAAAACAAAACAAAAGAAAAAAAAAGTTTATTTTTTCCGTTTTGCATTTTGGGATTTTCAAAATCGAAAAATTCTTCGAGCAGAAAAAAAAATTTGGGTTTTTGTGTTTGTTTTTTTTCAGATTGAAATTTTCAAAACGCAAGATTTGACCCTTCAAAAAAATAGAAAAACAAATAAACGGCTAAGAGAATTTTATTATTTATTCATTCTTTATTTATTCGTTCTTCCTTACTTCTTCTCTCCATTCCCAGATCAGATCTGCGTCTGCGTGTCTCGAGCACTTATTCATATACTGCTATTAATTAGATATAGTCGCATTTTATCACCCATATACACTTACACTATAACCCTTTTTTTCAACTTCTATTTTGTTTATTTTCTCGGGGAACAAATATAATGTCGCTAAATACTTATGGGTCACCTTCAATGGTGAATGGGCCTCCACAATATATTTCAAATGATATGTCTTATCAAGGGCAACTGCTACAAAATCAAGGAAATTACCCTATTCAACCACAACAACCGTATGCTCCACAACAACCACAACCGTACCCAACTTCGAATGTGAATTCGACTTCTAACCCTTCCGCTTTCCCTCCACAACAAAATATGTACGCATCTCAACAACAAGGGTATATGTCTTTACCACCACAACAACCACAACAACAAATTATTCCTACACAAAGAGTACCGTCCCAACAACAACAACAGTTTTTACCTTCTCAAAATGCTGGTCCAATGAGAAATAATGTACCTCCTCCTCCTCCTAATATGGCCACTCCTACTGCCCCTACTGCTCCTACTCCTAATACACAACAACAGCAATATCCACGAAGGCAACAATATCCTCCTACTGCCTCTACTTCTTCTTCTAATACATTCCCTCATCAACCTATCTATCCTCCATACCAACCACAACCACAACAGCAACAACAGCAACAACAACAAATACCGCAAAGAACAATGAATCAAAATATTAATAACCTTCAATCGACTTCACAAAAATCAAAAGATAGTCTAAATAATTATATCTTTGATTTCATGCAAAAATCAAAATTAAATAAATCTGCCAATACATTTATGAATGAGGCTAAAATTAAAAATCCAATGCATCCCATACAATTCCAAAATTCGGATACATTAAAGGGGTTCTTAACTGAATGGTGGCAAATCTTCTGGGATTTTTTCAATACTACAACTAGACGTGGTGGTTCTGAAATTGTTAATAAATATTATCAACTTATTGCAACACAAAGAAGAGAAGATAATTCACATCGGGGGCAAATGTTATATGCGGCAAGATTACAAAATTTAGCTGAACAAAGAGGTGAATATGGTAATTCTTCATCGTTTATGGATCCTTTTACTATATTATCTTTAATTCATGGTCCAAATTTTGATATTAATAAAATAACTAATGCTAATAATAATAATAGTAATGTTAATAGTAATGTTAATAGTAATACTAACACCACCCCAAGTAATACTATTGCTGCGATGAATGGACCACAACCTCAAGATCCACAAGGTAAATTCTCTACTATACAGCTTCAACAATTTCAGCAACAACAACACTTACAACAACAAAGACAAATGCAAGTCCAATTACAATTACAACGACAAATACAACAACAAAGGCAGCAACAGCAACAGCAACAGCAACAAAGGAGACCTCCAAATCAACAATTACAAAATCAAAATTCAATGAATAGTCCGCTTTATCAACAAGGGTCTCCATATAATCAAACAAATAATTTACCACAATGGAATTCACAACAAAGTTTTAATAATCCTGCACATTTATTAGGTAGTTTTGGAAATAATATGATTAATTCTCAATCACCAACTCAAGCCGATTCTAACGCACATCCTACTGCAAACAATAATTACCCCAATGGTAACATTCCAAATGGTATTAGAAATGAAAGTGCAAATGATTTACATAGAGTTAAATTCAAGAATGAAAGTAAAGTAGAAAATAATAATTTTGAATCTCCAAACAATTTCGCTACTCCCAGTAATAACACCAGCAGTAATAATATTCCTTTATCAAATAATAATAATAATAATAATAATAATAACTCCCAAAAGAATGCTAAATTGAAAAGACAAAAACCAAAGACAAAGAAAATATCGGTCAACGAAGCAAAGAAAAAATCAACTTCAAAGCCTTCTACTCCAGCAGTAAGTACTCCCACAGGTGCTAAGACACCAAGATCAAGAAAGAATAAAAGTACCTCAAGAAATGTATCTCCAATCACTAATATGTCACCAAATAATCCTATCTCTGATACAAATATGAATAATTCATCAGCTATTCCTTTATCAATATCAAATGGTAATTTTAGTAAGAATTCAATGCCTCCTTATTTATCTGATGATTTAGCATTCTTATCTCCAAGAGATCAACCATCTCCTAGAACCACAATGTCTGACAGTAGTAATAAAGTTCATACTCCAAACTCTAATAGTAATACTAATATTCATAAATCACATAAGAAAAATTCTAAAACCAATGAAAGGGATTCTTTAGGGGCATCTTATTCACAAATTAAAGATACACCATTGGCAACAGTAATGGAAGATGAAAATTCAGATAGTTTTCAAAATAAGAATAAAGATTCAGACAAGAAAGTAGATAATTCCAAGGCAAACAATAACGCAATGAGAACATCATCTGATTCATCATTTGGTGTCATCGATATAAGGAAAAATAAAATACCTTTAGAAGAAACTAACGAAGATGCAAAAAAGAAACCTGTACATTCAACAAGGAAGCGGAAAGAATCAAGTAAAAATGAAAAATCCACCGAGTATTCTCATAAGAAGGAGAGGAAGGTAAAGAAACCAAGAGTTACCAAGAATAATAGTAGTAATAGTACCACCACAACCAATGAGAAGAAAAACAGCGTAAGTAGTGCTAGTAGTAGCAATACTAAGAAAACTGTTACTAAAGAAAATGATGAAGATAAAACAGTGGCACCAGCAGATACTCTAATGAATGTTCAAGGACCTTTAATAGATGGAGACGTTAAAGTTCCCTCATTATCAAATCCTCTTGAATCTAATTTATTACAAGCACATTTTGGTGATGAAGATGAATTTGCTGGATTTAATTTCTCCAACGTTGATGCATCACCAAATGATCAAAGAAGTTTACATTCAGTTTTACCAGCTGGTGATACAGTCAGTTCTTACCAATCTATGGAGAATGAATTAGATACTGCTGGAAATGGAAATGATACTACTACAAAATCAAATATTTTAGAAGATGGAGATCTTGATTTTAATTTCATGGATTGGCAATGATGTCAATCCTTATAGTTGCATTTTTATGTACTCTTTTATACAGAAGTAGCACTAAATTCAAGAAGTTATTATAACTAGTTTATTTGCATTGACAATTCATTACTTTGGCAGTCTCTATGGAACTGTCGTGTAATTTTGAACGGTTTCTCGATGCTCTGTAATTTTTACTGATATTTTCTGGAAGAAAAACATAGTGAAACCCAAGCCAAAGGCAATAATTAAAGATGGAATTTAATACAAAACAGACGAATTAAGGTCTAATAACCCTGGTCAATTGGGTTACATAATTTCAATCACATACATTAACTTAAACTGTAATATAGTGTAAATATATACACGATTTTAATATTTTGTGAATGTCCTTTTTCAATACAACAAGTAATACAGGAACATCTGTAACGATGTCCACAGAAAAGGATTTAGCCAATGATATTGTTATACAAAATCCTGCTGATGATTCAATTTCAGATATTGCATTCTCTCCACAACAAGATCTTCTATTTTCTGTCAGTTCATGGGATGGTAAAGTGCGAATTTGGGATGTTCAAAATGGTGTTGCTCAAGGTCGTTCACAATATGAACATGCAGGCCCAGTATTAGCCACAAGATGGAGTAATGATGGTACAAAAGTTGCCTCTGGTGGGTGTGATAATGCTGTTAAAGTCTTTGATGTGGCTAGTGGTCAATCACAACAATTAGGGCTTCATGATGCACCAGTGAAAACACTTAGATTTGTAAATTGTGGGCCTACAAATACAGAATGTTTAGTGACAGGTTCTTGGGATAAGACGATAAAATATTGGGATTTAAGACAACCACAACCGGTATCGACAGTGATGATGCCAGAAAGAGTTTATTCTATGGATAATAAAAGACAATTGCTGGTCGTTGGTACCGCTGAAAGACATATAGCCATTATAAATTTAAATAATCCGGGGACAATATTCAAAGCTACACAATCACCATTAAAATGGCAAACTAGAGTAGTTGCATGTTATAATGAAGGTGATGGTTATGCCATTGGTTCAACCGAAGGTAGATGTGCAATTAGATATATTGATGATGAAGTACAAAAGAAGAATGGATTTTCATTCAAATGTCATCGTCAAACAAGTCCTAATAGAAGCGCTGGTGCGCAAACACAATCTTTAGTATATCCTGTTAATAGTATTGCCTTCCATCCGATATATGGTACTTTTGCTACTGCTGGAGGTGATGGTTCATTCCATTTCTGGGATAAAAATCATAGACATAGATTAAAGGGATTCCCATCAATGCAAGCATCCATACCCGTAGTAAATTTTAATAGAAATGGTACTGTCTTTGCATATGCATTAAGTTACGATTGGCATCAAGGTCATATGGTTAATAGGCCAGATTATCCAAATGTGGTTAGACTTCATGCTACCAATGATGCCGAAGTAAAGGAAAAGGTTAAAAGATAGTTTCTAATTACTATATGTGTACGTCTATATAGAAAAAAAGTTTACAACTATGTATAACTGACAATCATGAGCATTATTCGTAATATTTTGTATTTTAGTGGAAATTTTTTATAATTTGTTGGAATTCTTTCATTTTGCTAAGAATGGAGAGTGGAGAAGAAGGTTCAAGTTGCCCTCCAAAAATAAATAAAATTCCGACGAATTATATATCTTTACCAGATGGCATTAAAAGAAACAAATCGAGATTAAAACAGAAAGTATAAACATATTTAGTTATACTTCATTGAGAACAATCCAGGAGAGGTCTGAAATTAATAATCAAATGTAATAATTCCTACATGCACTTTTTTTAATAAGCCAAGATGACTGCTTACAAACGTCTACTTACAGAAAACCACATATTTTATAGTCATAGATGTTGTTTTATAGAATTTATAGATAACTGAAAGTTCTTTAGGCATATCATGTACTTCTACTTCATGGATCTTAAACCTTGACATTTGGTGACATTTTTTTTTCTGAGATCTATAAATGCAGAGAGCTTTCTTTTCAGTACTAACATCGAGATCAAACTCATCCCCTGAGCATCAACAATAGTCAACCCTTTTCAACCACTAATTTACCGATGTCCGAAGACAACTCTGCCCCACCAACCACTTTCTACGACCCCAACATCTAATACCGCTGATTCCACAGTCCCCACTGAGCCTCCAGTATGGCTTGCTGAATTTGGTAAGACACTGGACACTTCTTTGGCTACAGCTATTGCCCAAACTTCGGGCACTAATCTAGCTACCACTATAAACCAAACTTTGGCTAACCATTCTCCAGCTAAACCTAATGATGTCCATTCAGTCGATCGTTATCAACTTATTAAAGATTTACATAATTGTATACCTACTTTTGCTAGAAATGTGTCTAAAGAGAATCCTACTACGTTTGCTACATGGATGAGTGAACTACTCGAGTTTTTTGACATGTACAGGGAGGAAAATTTTTCTGTAATATAGGATGGAACTAACAAAACGTACGTTATGCGATGCAGCTAAAACTTACTTTAAGGAGAACGAGGACAGTTTAACCTCCGTTGATAAAGTAATTTCTTTAATGAGAGGAAAGTTCGACTCAAGATTAAGTACTATAAAACTTTACTTGGAATTATAATCATTTAGTTCCATCACATATTTTGAAGAATTAGTCACTTTTATTAGTAACTTAGAAAAATGGCACCATCTGATTTCCCTCCAATTTTTTATACAGCTTTATTGTTAGCTACTTTGGAGCCAGAAATTCGTGAGGCTGTACTAGAAAAGAATGCAAACTTCTTTACCCCATGGAAAACTTATTTATTACGTGCAAGAGCATATTGTAGTGCTGCGTCTGCCCTTACCTCCGTCAGCTTTAATGACCCTAAAATTACTTCCAAAACATTGAGAAAGTATCATCCTAAAAAAGCAGATTTGTCCAGATGTTTGAGTTGTAATCAGTATGGCCATATCGGTTCAGCATGTAGTTTTGCTGAAAGGAAAAAGAATGGGAATAAATTAATCCCAAAAAGTTCTCATTGAACTTTTTCTCTCAAAACCATTCAAAGTCGTTGAGGTCCAGAGAGCTTCATTAAGGGGCAAGATCTCTTCAATAGAGGGAATTCAGAAATATTTCCTTTACATGGGGAGTGTACTCAAGTGAGGAACCACAGAGATATGACAGAATTCTGATTGTGGTTGTACAATCCAGTATTATATCAATAATGAGCTAGTGGAAAGGTTAGGGCTTGAAACATTTAGAGTAGATAGCCCTTTTCAAGTTGGAAGGGAGGAAAATATTCAAGACATAGCTTGTTTGTTACTCTGAACCCATTTAGAACAAATCAACCAGCTCAGTCAACCAGTAGCATGAGAAATTAAACGTTGTATTTATCAATACAGCCGGCTTGGATGAAAGGGGCTGATGTTTGATTTGCTATTAATGAGATATTCATGCATCACCTATCCTGTCGAATTAGTAAATTCAATATGACACAGCCGCGACTTCAAAATTTTAAAAGAGACTATAGTTTATTGTAAAATGAAATGCATTTCTTAGCCTCTTATCTAGTAGAGATAAGAGTAATTTAGATTATATACTGCTAAATAATTGATAATTTGGATAAGCAACGTTATAACGTACAAACGTAAGATATGTCACTTAATATGTGGACCACGTATTAAGCAGGATAGCAGTTGTATCTGCAGTTATCAAGCCAAAGCTAGTCCTTGTAAAAAAATAGGATAGACCTTTTCAATAATAAAATACTACCTTCTAAAATAAGATAATTTTCCTTTTCTAGTTGCTGAAGAATAGCTCAATTGTTTGTCATCCAGAAAACTCTGGTCCATTACAAGAGAGGAATTGGATTTCTCATTTAGGATTGTTCTGACATCAATTTTGATATTTTCAAAGACTTCTTTTTTATCTCTAGTGGCTAACTTATTACTTGGAATTATTTTTTGTTTCCTGCTTGTAAAATTTAGATCATTTTCAATGATACTTTCAATAGACACTGTCATATCGGACAAAGATTTCTGTTCTTCAACCTGCGCCTCCCTTATATATTTCAAAAACTCTATCCGCTTAGGAAGAATAATATGTGATAATTGCATTGGAATTAATTTTGAAGATATCTTATCTTGCAAACAATTACTCTGCGGCCATTCTGGATCAATTACTTGATAAATTTTCTTATGATAACACTCATTTCTTAAATTAACTTCACCATTTTCAGTCATCTCTAACTCAAAAAGAAACCACAGTCTCGAGAAGCTAATAGATTCCATATTATAATTGCTACAGAAAAAATGTGAGCAAATTTCCTTCCCGGTTTCCAATATATTAACTTTATTTTGTAATAGTTTCAAATTCTCTTTAGATAATACATGAGTACCAGAACTAATACGTATATCCTCCACATCGCTTAAAACAACATCTTCTTTGGAGTTTGAAGAAATAATCGTATTTTCACGTTTCCTCCTTTCTACATACAAATCCCTCTCTCTTTTCAGAGACTTCTTATTTTGTAACTGCCTTCTACGATGAGTGTTAGGTTCTTTTCTTCTTTTAGGTCTGATTTGATTGCCCTGAGGTTGTTTAATATTAATGTTTCTTCCTATTAATGGATTCTTTTGGATGTCCATATCTGCAATTTTTTCGGTACTTGTCTGTATTCTCTAGGTCACAATCACCTTAAACCAGGACTCTTAGTTACTCGCAAGGATATGCTGCGATCTCTTGATCCACGTAAAGTCCTTCAGAAGTGAGGTTGGAATTTTTGTTACATAAAGAAAAAATAGCCGCCGTGAAATAAATAAAGGTTACCAATAATGTCAAAAAGACAACACTTTAGTATTATTTAACGCAGTAAATCCAACTGGTTTAGAAAATAATTATCCAGCATATCAGTCATAAGACCAAAGTATTTTTGACAGGGCTAATTTTCTTTTTTGTATGGAAATGAAATACAGATTTGCTCTTCCTCACTTTATTATTTGAATTCAATGAAGATTGTGTATCAAAAGCCTTGCCACCTCTATGACACAGATAACTCAGACAGCAGTTGTTCCAGCTCCTTTTCATATTTTTCCTTATCCATAAAATACTGAATTAGCTCATCGTCATCGTCATCGTCATCGTCTTTCCCGCTTGGAGCCACATCTTGGGGTTCATTCAGACTAGGACCGTTTTCTTTCGTAGTTTCCTCTTCAAAGTTTTCTATCATGTCTTCAGGAATAGCATGATCTTGTGCCAACTGTGCCATATTACCAAGCTCTAATTTTCTTTCTCCCCTCATCACAAATTCCTCCATCTTATCTAAACCACCTCTAGTCTGTAAAGAACGTTTCACTCTTTCTGTTCTTCTTTCATGAGTGGCTTTATTTTGTTGACCTTTAATTCTAAATTCAGTCCTATCCTCTGATGTCAACGGTGATGATCCAACATGATGTGGATTATCTGAATATTTACTAGACCTTGTCGATCTATCATATATGATCCCCTTAACAACATCACTACCACCACTTCTCCCGATGCTTAATCTATGAGAATCTCTTGTTGGTTTATGTGGTGTCCGCGGTGATGTTTTCCAATATGAATTATCATCCATAGAAAAAGGATCTGATCTTAAATCAAAATCTCTGTTAGGGCTTGACATTTCTTTACTGTTAGTTATGTAGTCATTCACTTTAACAGTATGAGGTCGGATATGTTGTGGTACTTATAATGGCTATTGGCTCAGCTTCTGAATGTTTGACTCATCGCTTGGCGTTTGAAGAACATCTAATTCTGATATTAAAAAAAAAAGCTCTATGCGTAGAAACACGTAAATTGTAAAAGGTGAGATTATAAAAAAGAGAGGTCGGAGTTTTATATTAAGAAGAACTTAAAGAACAAGGTAAACATTTTTGGATGTAATTAGCAACTTTTTCTTTATTAAAAGACTGCATTTAAATAAATTAGTTGAAATATTTGAGAATATATAAATTTATAAAAAAAAACACAGACAGAATATAGCATTGAGAAACACTAACCTTGTGAATTAATTTAATCAACTTCTTCGACAGTTGGACCGGAATCAGCACCTGGAGCTGGACCTGAACCAGGCATTGGACCGGCACCAGGCATTGGACCACCAGCGCCTGGAGCACCACCAGCAGCACCATAGAATTTAGTCATAATTGGATTAGCAATGGATTCTAATTCCTTTTGCTTGTCCTTGTATTCATCAGTGGAAGCAGCTTGCGAGGCATCTAACCAATTAATAACATCTTGAGCAGCATCTTCTAATTTCTTAGCATCTTCTTCACCAACCTTTTCTTTGAAATTGTTTTCATTAACAGAATTCTTTAATGTAAACGCATACGATTCTAAGCCATTCTTAGCTTGAACACGTTCAGCTTCCTTTTCATCTTCAGCTTTAAACTTTTCAGCTTCATTAACCATTCTTTCGATATCATCCTTAGATAATCTACCTTTATCGTTAGTAATTGTAATCTTATTAGATTTACCAGTACCCTTTTCTAAAGCAGAAACATTTAAGATACCATTAGCATCAATATCAAAAGTGACTTCAATTTGTGGAACACCTCTGGGTGCTGGTGGAATGCCAGATAACTCGAATTTACCTAATAAATTATTATCTCTAGTTCTTGTTCTTTCACCTTCAAAGACTTGAATCAAGACACCTGGTTGATTATCAGCATAAGTGGAAAAGATTTCAGATTTCTTTGTTGGAATGGTAGAATTTCTTGGAATTAATTTAGTCATAATACCACCAGCAGTTTCAATACCCAATGATAAGGGAGCCACATCTAATAATAATAAATCTTGAGTCTTGGTAGAAGTATCACCAGTTAAAATAGCGGCTTGAACAGCAGCACCATAAGCAACAGCTTCATCTGGGTTAATGGATCTATTTGGTTCTTTACCATTAAAGAAATCAGAGACTAATTTTTGAACTTTTGGAATTCTTGTAGAACCACCGACTAAGACAATTTCATCTAATTGTGACTTATCTAATTTAGCATCTCTTAACACCTTTTCCACTGGTTCGATAGTAGATCTAAATAAATCAGAACATAATTCTTCAAATCTAGCTCTTGTCAAGGATGTATAGAAATCAATACCTTCATATAATGAATCAATTTCAATTGATGTTTGTGCAGAAGACGATAAAGCTCTCTTAGCTCTTTCAGCAGCAGTTCTTAATCTCCTCAAAGATCTTTGATTTTGAGTGATATCCTTCTTATTCTTTCTCTTAAATTCTTCAGCTAGATGGTTAACTAATCTGTTATCAAAGTCTTCACCACCTAAATGGGTATCACCGGCAGTAGCTTTAACTTCAAAGATACCATCATCGATAGATAATAAAGAGACATCAAAAGTACCACCACCTAAATCAAAAATTAAAACGTTATGTTCACCTTGACCCTTCTTGTCTAAACCATAAGCAATAGCAGCAGCAGTAGGTTCATTAATAATTCTTAAAACATTTAACCCAGCAATAGTACCAGCATCCTTAGTAGCTTGTCTTTGTGAATCGTTGAAATAAGCTGGAACGGTGACGACAGCATCTTTAACATCTTCACCAAGATAATTTTGAGCGGTTTCCTTCATTTTAGTTAAGACCATTGAAGATATTTCTTCTGGAGTGAAAATCTTGGTTTCACCTTTAAATTCTACTTGAACAGCAGGTTTACCTTCTTTGCTGACGACTTTAAATGGATAATGTTTAGCATCATTAACAACTTCAGGATCATCAAATTTTCTACCAATTAATCTCTTAGCATCAAAGACAGTATTGTGAGGATTAATAGCAGCTTGGTTCTTAGCAGCATCACCAATTAATCTTTCTGTGTCAGTGAAAGCTACATAAGATGGAGTTGTTCTATTACCCTGATCGTTAGCGATAATTTCCACTCGATCATTGGTAAAATGGGCAACACATGAATATGTAGTACCTAAATCAATACCGACAGCTTTAGTCATAATAATAATAAATACCTTTTTGTTTCTTTGATTATTTGCTTAAGTAAAAATTGTCTGTGTTTGTATTTAAAGCTTTTAATTAAAAGGCTTCTTCTTGTTTGGTGTTATCTTAAAATGAAGTTTAAAACGAAATTAAAGAAAGGTAACCTTTGCAACTGCAACTTACAAGGCCCTTATATATAAAAGTATTTCCCACTTGACATATCCCTTAGAAATGAGGTTCCATCCATCACTAGAACCGTCTAGAAGGTGTCTCAATGCTGCCTGCTCCCCGTCCTTGAGGATTGTGTCACCGGATCTGACACTCAGTTTCCCAAAACGGCAACGGTGGGTGCCAGGAATCCCAGATCAATAATAAAAAATCTTCATTGAGGGGCCCCGTTTTCTATTTCTTTTTTTCGCTCGAGGCTTCGAGAACTCCGTGGAATTTTTCACGTTTGGCAGGGCCTTTTAGAAGGAGTTTGCTAGACAGAAGGGAAGGTGGTTACAGACCGGCTAGTGTGGAAGCGTTATTTTATTCACTTCCGGAATTTCAACAGTCTTGAAGAAAGGGATGAGCTAATAAAAAAGCATTGTGGTGATTTAATCGGAGTGTCTTTTGTAGATATGCCAAGAGACATGTGCCTCTCAAATCTCGCAAAAATAAATATGACCTCTTCCTGTTCCATTATATACTCTATTTACATGCTTTTCCCATATGTCAAGCGTTCCACAATCACAGGTTCATCCTCATCATCATCACTACTATCAATTGATGGTAACATTTCATTATCAGCAGTGGGAAATATTGGAGTTGTGGTATCCTCTAAGCCCTCAAATATTTGAGGTAACTTCTTTTCAATGACTTTTCTTGTTTTGATCAATTTTAAACCTCTATAAGATTGTAATAAGCATCTTTGCCACATATCTTCATTTAATAACATCTCAGTATATTCATCAGGTAATAATTTCAATTGGCGAAACAATATTTCATCAATTGTCCTAGTTACATTCTCATCATTCCCCACGTCACTTGAAATATTCTTCGTGAAGCATACTATTTCAATCATTGAATGCCACTGTAAACTGGATCCATAATTACCAAACATAATACTATTCATATAGACAAATTGTAACTCACTATAATATAACTTGATATTTTTATGATAATATTGGTTTATTATGATTTCATTAAAATAGTATGATTTATCCACATAATCTTCCATTTCATGTCCTTTTCGTATAGCATCTCGGCTTTTAAATTTTATAGGAGTATATTCTAAACATTCTTCATGACCTTCATCTTCTATAGCGTTACCGTTGTTTCGGTTTAATGTATATCTTAACATTTCATTTTCTTCCTTTGTGGTCATTGACGAATCAATATATAGTAATGGAGTTGCCCCCTTTACAAACTTAACAATTTGATCCCATTCAATATACTCTATTAAAGAAGTCCATTGTTCATAATTTTGAATCTTTGGGTACTCAGCTAAGGTATTTCTCCGCATAAATTCACTAAAAATACTATCATATTTAACCATATCTTCTTCAATCTTCACAATATAAATCTCATTAATCTCATCATACTGAATATAATAATTATTTTCATCATGAAACCAATATCCGTATCTTATCCCACCATGTTGGAAATGAATAACATGTAATCCATTTGATATGTCGACTATCCCATTGAAAAGTTGTGCGTTCGATACATTAAAAGAGTATTGATCTAATCCAATAATGACATCAATAGGAATATTCGGACATAGTATATTTACCATAGCCTACCCAGTTACTCTTCAAGTCCTTTTAACCTGTCACTATATCTTAGTGATGCCTAACTAAGCTTCTAAACAAACCCTAATATTTTTTATTTTTAATTTCAAACGAAATTTTTCAGCTCATCGCCTTTTTTCAAGAAGAGGAAAAATTGTATTTAAACAAGACACTTTTCAAAAAGGTGTTTTTGGTTCTTCATCTCTCAATAAGACTCACTTTAAAAGAGCCAAGAGAGCAAGGAAATTGCGTATTCATGACAGGAACTCCCCCCATCAGGAGAAAAATACTTGTTAATCTTTAATGAGGTCATATTTTTTCTTAAGTATTATTTTGTTCGGGGATTATCCTACTCAGATTCATTATTTTATTCGTTCTCTTATCTCTATGTTTTAATGATGAAAAAAACTTTTTACACAGACCTGTTCTAACCTTATTATTAAGGAATGCAGATAACGATTTTATTGCCTTTTCTGATCATTACATTTATTTAATATCTTTTTTTATTCTTGTATTTTCTTGTATCCTTGCTTGTTTGTCTCTCTTTTTCTTGGAAAGTCTATATTCTTATAGTTATTACAACAAGAATATCCTGAGAGAATAGTAAAGCTGTCTGCATCTTCTTCTACATAAAGTAATGTAACATCTCTCTGTCCCCCATGAATTCCCACGAGAAGATAAAAGAAAGAATAATACATAAGAAAAGTTTTATATGGATATATGTTTATTTGATTTTAAATTAGTAAAACTAAATAAAAGTATAAAGAATTGTACATGTAAGATTAAGATTAAAATTAAAATTAAATTTTAGTAAATAACTTATTTCTTAGCAGTTAATCTTCTTAAGTAGAAAGCTAATTCTTCACCTTCTAAGATGTAACCATCACATCTACCAGATTGACCTGGTCTAGAAGAGATAGCAGCGTATAATCTACCAGCAGAGAATTGAGAAGAAACAGCGGTTTCAATCTTGGCACCGGCAGCTCTAGAAGCCCATTTCTTTTCAGTAGACTTAGATGGAGCAGCAACGTCTTCTTCCTTAGTGTTCTTCTTCTTACCTAAAGTTTGACCGTAATGACCTTCAAACCATTGCTTGAATGGAGTAGCATCAATTTGGACAATAGCAGCCTTAGTTAAAGTGTTAGTTCTAACTAATTCATTGTTAGATGGATGGTAAACGACACCCACGATTCTAGTCTTCTTAGCAACACCTTCAGAAGCCCAAGAGAAGTTACCGGTTTCAATTCTTAAAGCTCTGAACTTCTTGTGACCACCTCTGGTTCTAACGGAATGAATTCTCTTAGCACCAATCTTAGTGTTAGCTGGTTGTCTACCTAATTCAAACTTTCTCTTCTTTCTGAATTGAGCACGCTTAGCACCGGTGGCTGATCTTTTGTGACGAGAATCACGAGAAATACCCATTTTGCAACTGTAATAAAATTAGAAAATATAATTACGATGTAATTATTTTTTTTGTATATTTGTTAGTAAAAACTTGTTTTTAATATAGTTCATTCATATCAATATTGAAATATTAAATCTATGGAGAAAGTTTGCATTTCTAAACTGAATAACTTTTTTTCTGATAAAGGCTTGTTGAAATATCGATTCTTAAACAGTCTAAGATACTATTTCTTTCCTTCATAAAATGGAGAGATATTCATTTATCTTTATATCTTCATATCGATTAATTATTTTGCGATGGATTTTAAACTTAATTTCACTCCTTATATCTTGTATTTATTTCAATATCATATCATCTGTCTCATATATTACATACGTTTTGGTGTGATTTGATTACGGTTTTTTAATGATAGAAATAACTACAATTTAAAAGAATAAATTAACCTTTAATAATATACCACTATTTTGAACTGTATAATATTCTTGTACATCTCACTAGATTAAACAAAATGGAAGTGAGTATGTCATCCAGGGTAGGTTACACCAAACGACTCAGTCCCAACCGTGCTACAGAACTGCTTCCCTGCCTAGACTTGGTGGGAGTTACAGTCTAGCGGAAGGATTGTACAGGGATTGTAGAAAGGAAAGAGGCTGGGAGGCTCCCTCGGTAGGCAGACAACTGGATGAGACACATTGCTGCCTACTGAGTTCCCACTACAAGGAAAACTGCGTCCGTGTATCCTGTAACAAAAAAGACACACACAGCGCCGCTATCATCTGCCTAATTACTTTTTCTTCCAGGCCCGACGCAAATATCCTTTTAGGGCCATCAAATCTGGAAATATTTTTTATTCGCACAAAAGCTTTTGAACCAAATTCCGGGGTGTACGGATGTTAAAAAGGGACAGTCAGAAGAAAAATGACAACAGAATTTTTACAGAAACTGTTGCCATGGCAACAAAACACATTACAGAAAGGGAACCGGAAGATACACAACATACAAACCTACCGTTTATATTCTTATCCAAAAACAAGTGCTAGATTAAACCCAGCTTTATATAACTTCTCCCTTAAGAAGTACTATTTTGTACGCCACCTTTCAATAGATCCACTATACCTCGCTCTTCTTATTCAAGTTCTTGTCATAAGTATAGCTGTTGATTTCTTTAACATTGACCTTTTTGGACAGTAGCCATATAATAAGTCCAGTAGTATAAGATTTACACAAGCTCTAATCACTCTTACAATTCTCTATGATTCTTTCCGGTAATAAATAATTCCCGCTTTCGGTAATCATTGTGTCTTAGAAATTAACGCATCTTTAATTACAAGAAAAAATAAACAAATAAAAGTAAATATAAACAAAATACATGAATATAGTAAAACATTTATTCAGTATATTTCTATGCTACCCGCATTAATAGATCTTTAAGATCAAATAATAATATTTGGATATAAAATTAGCAAACAAATTTACCCAGTTACTAAAATACAAACAGAGTTAAACATTATATCAATATGTCAAATAAAATACTTAAAAATAAAGATCCATTCTTAGAAAATTTGACCACAGATCCAGAGGTGGAAGCACCAAGAGAAATTAAAACTGATGAGGTTAAAATGCAAAGAGTCGCAAGACCCTTAAGACATGTGAAAAAGATTCCAACTAAAGCTCAAGTTTTCCATTCTGCTAAAGGTCCTATTACCTTTTCATACGAAAATAAGATCAGATTACCTGTCCCTAAGAATAAACTTGTCGTCGAAGTTAACTACGTGGGGTTAAATCCAGTAGATTTAAAGATTAAAAATGGCTATACAAAGGCTATTTATGGGGAAGCAGGTTTAGGAAGAGAATATAGTGGGGTAATCACACAAGTGGGTGAAAATTTACAAAATAATTGGAACGAAGGGGATGAAGTATTTGGTATATATTTCCATCCACATTTAGCTAAAGGTTGTTTACAAACTTCTATTCTTATTGATCCAAGTGTGGATCCAACCTTACCAAGACCCAAAAATGTTGACCCCAAGGAAGCTGCTGGTTCCTTATTTGTCCTTGGTGCTGCATTTAACATCCTAGATAGATTAGACAACAAGGGATTCTTAAAACAAGATTCTAATGTTTTAATTAATGGTGGGACCAGTTCTGTAGGGATGTGTGCCATTCAATTATTGAAAAGATACTATCAATTAACTAAAAAGATTGTAGTAGTTACGACTGGTTCCTCCGCTGATGCTTTAAAGGAATTCTATCCTGATCTAGAGGGTGAATTACTGTTTATTGATTATTTGAAATGTAGAGGTAAATCAAGTAAACCATTAAGAGCAATGATTGATGAACAAAAGACGACTATTATCGAGGATACTACCGGTAATGAAATCGAAATTCAATATTTGCAAGGAAAATTCGATGTTGTTCTTGATTTCATCGGAGGATATGATATTGTTGCCCATTCCACCTCTTTAATCCACAAGAACGGTGCTTATTTGACAACTGTAGGAGATTACGTGGCAGATTACAAAACTGATATATATAATCAATGGGATAACCCAAAGGCTAATGCTAGAAAGATGTTTGGTTCTATGCTTTATTCATATGATTATACTCATTTCTACTTTGATCCCAACGCAAAGACTGCATCTAAAAATGACTGGATAAATAGATGTGGGGAATTCCTTCAAACTGGCGTGGTCACTTGTAGAGTGGATAAAGTTTATAATTGGAAGGATATCGATGAAGCATTCTCCTACATGAAGACACAAAGAGCTCAAGGTAAGTTAATCCTTCAGGTAGAAAAATTCTAGAAATATTAAAGTAGATTTGATAAACTTTCTTGTCATGCGAATAAGAGAAAAATCCTTAAGTTTAATGCACTTTTTTTATTTATGTTAGTCTATATTTAAACCAGTATATTTTTCAATTGATAGAATATTCTAATGACATATACCCACTATCTTTTCTTAACATCTTTAATACTAAATATTTCTTTAAATAAGGCCCTTTGACACTTTTTCCTATTTTAGATGCATTTTGAAATTTTTCAGATGAAAATTTAAAAAAGAAAAATGAAATGAAAAATCGATGAGATAAAGCATCTTGAATAATGATCCTTCTATTCATCTGAGGTGATGATATATCTTAGTTTTACTGTAACTTGAATTACATGACAGGAAATCAAACTCTCCAAGACATTACTACAAAGGCGGAATTAATGAGCATAAAAGATAGTTCGGAAATGACTTCAAATAGTATAAAATTATTAGCTGGTAATTCCCATCCTGAATTAGCTGAGTTAATCTCTAAAAGATTAGGTATACCTTTATGTAAAGTTGGTGTTTATCAATATTCCAATAAAGAAACTTCCGTCACTATTGGTGAAAGTATTCGTGATGAAGATGTCTACATCATTCAAACTGGGATTGGTCAAGAAGAAATAAATGATTTCTTGATGGAACTTTTAATTTTAATTCACGCTTGTAAGACTGCTTCAGCCAGAAGAATCACCGCTGTTATTCCAAACTTCCCATATGCTAGACAAGACAGAAAGGATAAATCTCGTGCTCCAATTACTGCCAAGTTAGTGGCTAACCTATTAGAAACTGCCGGTTGTGATAATGTTATTACAATGGATTTACATGCTTCTCAGATTCAAGGTTTTTTCCACATTCCAGTAGATAACTTATATGCTGAACCAAGTTTTCTTAACTATATGAAATTAAAAGTTGATTTAGATAATGCTATTTTAGTTTCTCCAGATGCCGGTGGTGCTAAGAGAGTGGCTTCTTTAGCTGATAAGATGGATTTAAATTTTGCTTTAATTCACAAAGAAAGACAAAAGGCAAATGAAGTCTCTAGAATGGTCCTTGTCGGTGATGTCACAGGTAAAACCTGTCTATTAATCGATGATATGGCTGATACATGTGGTACTTTAGTTAAGGCTTGTGATACTTTATTAGAACATGGTGCAAAAGAAGTTTTAGCTATTGTGACACATGGTATCTTCTCTGGTGATGCTAGAGAAAAATTAAGTAATAGTAGATTAACTAAGATCGTCTGTTCTAACACTGTCCCAGTAGAATTAGATTTACCTGTCATTGATCAAGTGGACATAAGTCCGACTTTGGCTGAAGCTATTAGAAGATTACATAATGGTGAATCTGTTTCTTATTTGTTCAACTATGCCCCACCAGTGTAAAGAAAAAAAAACATGATTGGTAAACAAGTTTAGTATCCTCTGTAGAATATATATATTTATTTATTTACTGAAACGTTAAACTCATTATTTCCCTAAAGTTATTTATGGACAGAAGTTATACTCTGAGGATATTATAGAAAACATTTTTAATATATTATATATAGGAGTGTGGATATCACCCAAATGGAACAAAAAATCATTTTGTTATAAAACTCATCAGTCTTGATTTTCTCTTAGATTTATTAGAGGAGGTAGAAACAGGGTTTGTTTTATTCTCTGAAGGAACCGTTGAGTTCAAACCTCCTCCAGAGCTAAAACCTCCTCCAGAGCTAAAACTATTCGATTTCCGGGGAAATGTGCTACTGACTCTGGAAGAAGAGTTAACTTGTTCTAACCATGGCCTTCGCCTTTCATATTGATCCCTTAATTGGTTATCTGTCTTCATTAAATCATCAATACGCTCTTCATACTCATTTTTATTACTAGGAATGATGTCAGAGATACTTACAAGATCATCTGATTTCAAGTTTGTAGTCTCTTCGGACACAGTTTTCTCATCAGGACCAATCTCAGCTAGCTCTTTATAAAATAAAACATATGCTGTTGTTTGATCATCTTCATCTCCAATAAATCTTAATACGGTATTTTCACTAACTGACTCTACAGTTTCATCATCAAGTAATAGCCAACCATATAATGAACTCTTACATAGAGACACATAATGTCCATGTTGAGGACTGCTTCCCATATGAATTATAATTGAGGTTAGTTCATATCTTTTAGATACCACAATAGCAGAGTTTGCATTTGATGAAACAGTTAAAATTAAAGGATAATAAATCTTATTAAATAATTTAACATTAGTATTCAATTCCTCTGAATATTTAAACCTTTTCAAATGTAAAGTTAAAATTGTTGGTAACATTTCCACAGTAACCAATCTTTCAGCTTCTTGTAAGGCATTACATTGATTACAATAAAATTTGTTAGGACCCCTTAAAAATTCTCTTTGGTTATAATCGTTAAGAAATTCTTGAATATCTATCCTGTCTTCCTCATTTGGCATTTCAATGGGTAAATCCAAGAAGGGTTCTATGTTTGAAGTCTTAGTGTCACAGGTCAAACATCTTGTCTTATTTATCATCTTACCTTGGAATTGATTGAGAATAAAACCTCTCACATCAGAAGGTAAATAATTTGAACTTACTTCATCATTGAAAGTTTGTAAATAATCATTAACGTCATTTAAGATAAAATTTAATAATTCATGGGCATCTTGTTGAGATGATGTATTAAATAAAACATTTTGTTTTCGTAATACATGAATAAATTGCACTGGTGACACAATACCTGTCAATCTTTCATTTTCTGTAATACATTCAAAAATATCTTTTAGCACGTTATAAATATTTGCTTTGGCGGTTACATTAACCATATAATCAATATTTAAAATGGGCCCATCTATCAAAGCTGATTTCTTCCTTTTTTCACTTGTGAAGATGTCCGAAAATGGATCAGTACTACTTTGAGTATCAGCATTAGTATTTTTATCTACAACAACCGAGGGTGAACAAGAATTAGCTGGCCCCAAAGAATCTTCAGTTTTCAAAGAAGAGCTCGAGGATAGTAGTGGTGAAGAAGGAGTTGAAGACTTGGAAGAATGTAATAGGAAAGAAGGAGATTGGTCTTTTTGGGACAGTGGTGTTATATAATCTTTTCTTCCAACAATAATCCTTTCACAACCATCATGCAATTTTTCAGTAATATAATCGGCTGCCATAACTGTAGAATGTGTGGGAGCAACTGCTTTTTCAATGAGATTGTTTTTAGAAGAATCTTGAACGTTAATCTTGGCATTTGTAATGTCTGGAGAAACACTTTTATTTCGTTTTGCTTTAGTAAAAGCAATGAAGGATGATGATCTTCCTTTATGTTGCTCTGTTACATTATCATAAATATTATTTCGTACTGTCTTTTTCTTATTACTAGAACCATTAGTTGCTTGCTCATTTATTTGTAGCTTGGAATTATTAGTTTCTTTCACAACAGGCTGAAAACTTTCTATTGTAAAATATCTTCTTTTGTTACCATTCATAACTCTTTTTCTGTGTCGCCTTGTGGAAGTAGAAGAATTAGTGCCACTATTTCTATGAATATTATTACTACTATTTGTTCTTTTGTTAAGTTCAATCCTCCTGGGTAATGGATATGTTAAAATACTAATTCTAAATACATCAAGATAAAATAAACATTGTAAAACTGAATTACAATAACATGTATTACCAAAATTTTCATAGCCAAATACCTTACTTGAACCATCACCAAATGGTAATGGTTCAGATTTTAAACTTGTTAAAGAGATGTTTTCAGTTTCCCTTGACAAATATTTCTTTGTCACATAATTTGAGTCATTTCTGTTTGCAGGACCAACAAATAAATTTATATCTGGACGTGTGTTTGTATCCTTAATTATCCTAGGAATTGATCGCCTTTTATTTGTGGTTCTTAGCTCTGTCTTGCCATTGTCAGGTTGGTGCTTATCGGCGTCCTTTTTGGGTATTGGTAAGAGTTTCCTTAACATATTGAATGGAATAAAAAATATGACCTTAAAGTAAAGAAGGGAACAAAAGATAAAGTTTCTTGTTGCTCGTTATTAATCCAATTTTCTTATAGTTTTATCCTTGCGGTGTATCTTGCCGATAGGAATCTCTAATGCTACTAAAGATACAATAAAGCGGCCCAGAAATCAATCTCAATTCTTGCCGAGAAGTGTATAACAACAAATAAACAAATATAAAGGACCCTTAGGGAAAAGCAGCAATTGGGAGATCCAATTGGTTTTAATTGCAATTAGATATCAGATTTATTGTAACCGAGGCAACCGTGAAGACAATTTAGAGAGGGGCAAAGTAATATATTTTGATCCAGTCTTTCTCCCAGTCAAAAAACTCAATAAAAAAATCAAGCCCACTCAGTTGAATGTGTTTGGCTGACTCTAAATAGAGAATAGATATACAAAGACAAACACAATTTACTGAATTGCCAAAGATGCCTTACGCATCCACTGAAAAGTCCCTTTACGCTGCTTGATCCCACCGCCAGAAAGGAAAAGCGCTGTTGCAGCTTTGGAAAACCAATCGCGGAGATCACTGAGAAAACTCCCACAATATGAGTCTCAAAAACAATAGAGAAGAGCCCGGATTCTATTGTTCCCCGCGTGAAATATTCCTGTTCGGCTCTCGAGCGATGCCCTTTGGGTTCTTTAATGCAGTGAAATGACAACTGGAAAGATTCATGTATTAGTGAATATATATATTATATACGGGGTGGCAGGGTATGTACTCTGATGCGTGTTTGTATGATATTGGCTGCTGTTACGCTCTCCTTTATAAAAATACATCTAAAAAAAAACATTACATTTGGAGAACGTCAACGACACATTACAGTGATATTAAAATATTGATCTATTCGTCTTCTTCTCTTGGATCACCAACACCGTCTTCATAGATAGCGAATACACATTCTGCCTCGGGTAAACATGGAGAGTCAACTACTTTGCAATATCTTTGGCATCCACGACCCTTCTTAAAACCTAATCTTGTTGTAGATGAATGTGCCATAATATTACCACCAATAGGTTTCTTTGGATCAGGATTAAAACTCATACCACCATCCACTTGGGCCACAACTTGGTTAGTCACCACCACGGCAACACCAAATTGATCTGCTAACCTTTGTAATGCTCTCATAAATTTAGCTAAATGCATTTGTCTAGCACTTAATTCACCACGACCAGAAAAATCAGTTCTATATAATGCCATCACTGAATCCACAATAATTAAAGAAAATCTAGATTCACTCATCATTTGTGCAGCAGCATCTAATAATCTTAATTGATGATCTGCATTATATGCTCTTGCATATGCCACATTATTTAATGCATCATCGGGATCCAATCCAAACCTTTGTGCAATAGACACCAATCTAACTGGTCTAAAAGTGCCTTCTGTATCAATATAAAGACATTTACCTTCACCACCACCAATATCTAATGGAATTTGACATGTGACAGCCAAGGTATGGCATAGTTGTGATTTACCAGTTCTAAATTCACCAAACAATTCAGTGATGGACCCGGTTTCAATACCACCACCAAGTAAAGTATCAAGATTTTTGGAACCTGTAGTAAGACAGATCATTTCAGATCTTCTCATATGGAAATCTGCTGCGGTGACAAATCCCATAGGAACCAACCTGGCGGCTTCATTCAATAATTTGTCAGCTTTGGCTTCAGAAATACCTTTGATTTCTAACAATGATTTACGTGGGGCATAAGCAACAGCTTCCGCAGTATGAAGACCATTTTCTCTTAATTTTTTCAAATCGGTTGTAGTAATACCATTAACTTGTAGTTTTTCTAAGGGAACAAATGAAACTAACGCAACATCATCTTCTCCAACTCCTTCACCTTCTTGCCCATGTTCTTGGCCATTATACTCATCACTTTCAGGATGTTGACTTACTTGTTCTTGATCTAAAGTACCATTTAAGGATTGTTGTGTATCAGCAAGATGAGATCCATCAACCGGTTGATCTACAAATAATTGTTGTTGTTGTTGTTGTTGTTGTTGTGACTGATCGTGGGGGGCAGTGGACATCAAAGACATAGTTGGATGTGTAGCAGGTTGTTCGACTTGCGATGCACTCATTGTCTATTTATATTTTTTGATCTCTTGCTTGTTTTGATTTTACCGAGTGGCAATAATAACTTTTATTAAAATTTACGCGTTTTTCCCAATAATTTAATTAATGAAAACAAAAATAAATGACAGATTCAGTTACGCGTTTCTCTTTATATACCTCAAAAAAACAAAATTTTCAGTTTTTTTTGTAAACTCTCCAAAACTCAAATTACCCTTTCGGGAAATGTGCTGAAAACGGAAATTGAATCAAATCTGTTTCCTAAAAGGGTATGTTTTCCTGTTTAGCTTTATCTTACTTTAAAAGGAATTAATGTTTCAAAGAGGCAATTGTTGTTACCCGCATTTTGGACCATTTTTTTTTCACTTTTTGCCACTATTCCTAAAAAGAATTGAATGTCAAGCTGTTATATGTTTTAGTAGGGATTTATTACAAAAGGTTAACATGGGTAAGGCAATTTTTGGTTCGAGGACAACTAAAATAACCTTACATTAGATTCTCAGTTCTTCCTGATTAGTTGATCTGTATTTCCCAAAGCACATCTACAAATATACAATTTCAATTTAATACAAAATGTCCGACCCAAGTTCTATTAATGGTGGTATTGTCCTAGCCATGACAGGTAAGGACTGTGTAGCTATTGCATCAGATTTACGTCTAGGGAATCAATCCCTTGGTGTATCGAACAATTTCGAAAAAATTTCTAATTTTGGTCATGTCTTTTTAGGGATAACAGGTTTAGCTACAGATGTAATTACATTAAATCAAGTTTTCCGTTATAAGACAAATATATATAAATTAAAAGAAGATAGACCCATTGAACCTGAAACTTTTACACAGTTAGTCTCTACTACTTTATATGAAAAGAGATTTGGTCCATATTTTGTGGGTCCCGTGGTAGCAGGCATAAATTCAAAGACCGGGAAACCGTATATTGCCGGATTTGATTTAATTGGTTGTGTTGATGAAGCTAAAGATTTTATAGTAAGTGGTACTGCTTCTGATCAATTATTTGGTATGTGTGAATCCTTATATGAACCAAATTTAGAAGCTGAAGATTTATTCGAAACTATAAGTCAAGCTCTTTTAAACGCTGCTGATCGTGATGCTTTATCCGGTTGGGGGGCTGTTGTCTACATTATAAAGAAAGATAAAGTCATAAAGAGACACTTGAAGATGAGACAAGATTAGAATTGATCTATATATATATTATTGCAAACCATATACATCTATATTTGATATATACTTTTAATATTACATTCACCTTTTATTAAGAATGTGTCAGATATAAAAAAAATTCCAATAAACTGTTATTTTACCAGTCGGCTTAAAGTTATAATAACAAATATTACTGCACATTTTAGCTACCAATTCCACAGTGGCTACACTTTATAGTTTGAAATGGTGTTAGAGGGAGACCAATATCGAAGACACAGAGAACTTCTAAGATTCTGTGGAGCATCCGCCATTTCCTTGATATTTGCCAGATGGACTCACAAAGTACTAGTAACTCTGAAATGTATGTACTGAATATATCCATAAGAGTATGAATACTATTTTTCAGTCTACTAACAAAGTAGTTTTCTATTTTATTTAGATAATCCTAAGACATTCCACTCTAATATAAGGATTCCCCCAACAAATGGGGTTTCTAATTTAGGGCAACAAGCGATTTTCTTATCTACAGGGTTGTCAACAGGTGTTTTCTTAATGACAATCTTTGGAACTTGTTGGATTGCCGATATTGATACTATTCCAGAGTTTTCTAATGGAATGAAGGAACTATTCAAACCTTTGAACAGAAATCAGCATATTGAAGAGGAACTGTCCTCTCAAGTTAAAGACCAGAGTTTATCAGAACCGCTAGATTCTTTTAAAGATAAATAATTTATCTATATAATGTTCATATATTCATGCCATACCCTGTAAAATAGAACTACTTGTCTGAGTCAAATACGTGAGTTGCCAATCTCTACTTTTTACGTTCAAACTGGACATCACTGCCGTTATATTCTTTTCAATTTTCTTTACCTTTGCAAAAAAATAAATACCTAACTAGTGAAGTGAAATTTGGTATAGTTCATTGAATTATTGAGGAAACGGTAAAATATATATTTTCAATACAACTACGTTTCATATTAACAAGGTGGTAACCTTGTACAAAAATTCCAAATAATATTTTAATTTGTTTTCCGGTAAAAGGTGCCTGGTAAAAGATCAGATCAGAGATAATCAAAATAGCTTTCAAGTATGAATGAAGGTAATAAATCACAAGAGAAAGCATTTTTACATCCAAAAAGCTCCAAAGCACCTCAATACAATGCTAATGACATAAAAAATACCTTAAATAAACCATCTTCAAATGATAACCACAATAATAGTAATAATATTCCGAATAAAAATAATCTAGTACTTTCCACATCTTTCGTTCGTACAAGAAGAAATGATCCCAACAATACCTCATCACAAAATACATTTATTGCTTCACCTGCAAGCCCCCTTCTTTTAGCATTTCCCAAGACTACTATAACTAAGAGTCGACAGAACTTGAAATTAGAGATAGAACAAGTAGAAGAAGAATTGGATGCACTTCGAAACAGGAAAGAAAGCACGGAGAAGTTAAAGAGTACTGCTGAAGCTGGAATTTTTAGCGGTACATATTCCACTGAGCATTTGCAGAAACATTCTCAAAGAATTAAGACAAATACTCAAATAAGAGAAATTGATATGAACCTTAAGAAATTAGAGAAACAGTTAGAATCTTTAAAGGCGCAATACCAACTAAGTAAAACAAATTATTCATCAGCAGATTTACTTAATGAGTCTGAGGATTCTAGTTTTGAAGAAGAGTCACTGGATAGTAGGAATACCGATACAGAAAAGAGTGTCATTAGTTCGGAAAATAAACCTACTGATGTCATTGCCTTCCCAAATATGAGAAGCTCATCTCTTAGGACTACTTCAAACGGAAATAATTCATTAGAGATACATGGAAAAGAACGGGTAGATACAGAAACTGCAACCAGTGAATCTGATGTCTTCTTGACTCCTAGTAAAGCCAACCCAAAGGAATCATACTCTAAGAATACAATAACTCCGCATATAAATAGTGATGAAAGAAGTACTAGAAGTCAATACACAATAAAGGATAAATCTGCTGCAATTGAGAGTGCAACATGGTACATTAGTGATTATATGGAAAGTTTACAAGAAAATGACATCTCAGAAGAATTTATATTGAATAAAGCAAATAGTTTGATAGATGTATTGAAAGAACATCCAGAACTTAGGAAAGACTTAGTTCTGACGTCATTTATGAAAACAATCGAGTCCCTACTTTCTCGTGATGACACTCTAATAAGTGCTGCTACTTTTAGGATATGTCGTTACCTGATTAATGGTGAGGCTTTTACTGCAACCCTTCTTACCTTGAAGATAGATAAATTTTTAGAAAAATCACTGGGGAAAGATGATAAATACCAAATTGAAAAAGAACAGGCTTTAAAATTGATTAGGAGAATGTCTGATTACAAAGATGGTATAACAACAAGTATTTTACAAATACTGATAAATTGTGTTGAAAAAAATAATGATGTATTAAGGATATCAGAAGTGGAAACTTTACTAGAATTATGTGTCAAGATACCAAAAATAGTCAACGAGTGTCAAGGTATCCATGTTCTAGGCAAGTTGTTACAACAGTGTTCATCATTTGAGCTATCCTCTATAATCTTAGACTCTATTTTGAGTTTAATAGAAAGCCCAAGGACTAGAAAGTACTACATTAAAGACTTTGATATTACAGTTCTTTCAGCAGTCTTTTCTGATATGAATACAAAGAAAACTTTGAATATCGAAAAATTACAATTCATCACCATTCTAATCACTAGAGCATTGAAAAATTATGCTGGTTTAATGCTGTATTGTGTGAATAATTTTAAACCGATTAAAGAGTTGTTGATCTTCTTCCAAGTACCATTATGTGCACATTATCTCATTGATATGTTTCTTGATATCTTAACTATCAAACCACTGTCTTTAAAAGGGAGGGCCAGGAACTCTTTATTTAAAGTAAAACCTTCAAAACTTTTTAAAGACTCTGTTCCAAGTAACCAGTTTTTAGCACTAATCCTAGAAGTATTGGGCATCTGTAGATTTGAAGACCATGTCACAGAACTAATAAATTATAATCTAAGAGAAGATTCTCATAATTCGATGCTAATGAAAGCTCGATTTTTATTGAGTGAATACTTGAATTTGAGAATGAATATTTTAAATGTAGGATCAATACCAGTTTTACAAAAACCTGAGAGCACTGATGCTACAAAAAGTCAAGAAATATTCCGGTTCAGTAAAGTAGTTAATATTTTAAACAGAAGCAGAAATACAATTGGGATGAATCATATAGATATCAAAGAACAATTTAGGCAATATACACGTACCATAAAAGAAACTTCGTTAGTGTCAACTGTAGATGATTTAAGATTTAGAAAAATGGTTTTCGACAGTAAAGTCCTTCAAACTAAAGATTTCTCCCAATGGAATTGGAATATAATTCAAGAATTGCTAGAAGGTCCATTAATGAATAAAAGACAACTAGAAGAATTAGCAAGATCTACCAAATTTATTAGACGGTTACTAGTGTTTTATAGACCATTGAGACTAAGATTTTCTAATGTTGATAAAGGTACTAGATTGTCACAGAGATACATTCAAGTGGGCTGTAAATTTTTTAAAATGTTAACTACAAACCCAGAAGGGATGAGAATATTTGTTGATGATACCAAGATTATTCCACAGTTGGCATCTTTATTGTATCGTGCGATGGAAGGTAATGTAAGTGAGAATATATTCAGTGAAGAAACTTTGAAAACTAAGATTGTGGACGGTTACTTCAAATTTGTGGGTGTATTAACAGAGACATTAAATGGGATAAAAATTCTTACAAAATGGAATTTCTTTACTGTAATATATAAGATGTTCCAACCAAATTCATCTATAGGTACGAAATTCCTTCTCTTAACATTACCTAAATTAAATTTAGTTTACTCAATTCATTGTAGAACTATTATTGGGAAGGCTTTAATTTCATCACAAGAGACTCTCAGGATTAGAACCACAAAATACGTGGGTGATAAATTGAATGAATTATGCAAGAGTAATAATGTTAGTTTTGATGCTACTATAATTTCGAGATTACAGAAATTTAAGTTAGAATTATTAACCAGACAATTATTTGATTTATGTCCTGAGGTAGTTGCTATTGCTGATAAATCCTTATATGAATATATTTTGAATAGTGATATGTCTAGTGAATCAAAGCTTTCCATCAAGACATTTCTTAATCAAATGGTGTTTATTCGATCTCCGATTTTGTTTGAATTGCTGGGTAAACCTTTTGGATTTAGGTTGCTAAATGAAATCAATTTTGTTGAACAAGAGAAAAGGTCATGGATTTTGAACAAGAATAGAGAATACGTGATTAGAATGGAACAATATTTGGTAAATGGGCAATCATCTTTATCAAGATCTGGTTCCAAGGAGTATGACATTGGTGATAAGTTACCATTACATTTATATGGAAGTTTAGCAAAGACTGAGGGTGGTATTTCTTTATTAAGTCAGTCTGGTGATTTACTAAAGGGTGTTAATATGTTAAAGAAATATGTTGCTACATTTGATGAAGAAGCAGATGATACTGCTATTGATCCCATAGAGATTAAGAGTATGTTATGGTGTAATGGACATTTTGGATCTACAGTTCTAGGTATCTCATTATTGGATAACTATTCTACAGTAGAAGATATTGTTCGTATAGCATATGATTCGGATGACACGAGTATTAAATTTACTGCATTTTTTGCCTTGGGATTAATAAGTAAGACTCCTGAAGGTTGTGAGATCTTGGATGAATTAGGGTGGAATTGTACTTTAAATGTTATGGGTAAACCTATTGGTGTGGCTCTTCCATTAAAATTGGATAAATTTCTATCATTTAAAGAAAGAGAATGGAGTAATGGACAAGAATATAAAGATGAAACATTCGAATTTTTTATGGAAAGCAATGCATTAGTACGTGATGAGAATACCAAGATAATTAATTATAATTTGGATGCCTTATTAAATGAAAGGGATTGTACAGAGAATCTAGTCACTGATAAACATAATGTGCACACTGTTAAAGTCTAATTAAATAATTATTTATCTGGTTATATATATGATGTAAAATGTATATGTTCATGATTGGTCTTCCAAATCTTTATGGAGTAAAGGAGTTTCTTTAAAGAAAGTATAACTATCTTCTACATTCTGTGTCATCTCTTCTTTCTTGTCTGTGTTATTCGAATATTGATTGCATATTTCTAGAATTTTATCATTATATTTTTGTAAACCTGGGACAAACCTAATGGCATTTTCTGACAACATAGGGGGTACACTACTATTATTATCATCTTCAAGATCAAGTAATGATTGAACCAGTCCATCATGGTCCAAGTCTTCTAATATTCGTAACGTGCTTGAAATCTTTCGAAGCAAAGTAGTGGATATCTTTTCCAGACCATATATTTGTCTCATATATTCATCATATCGGGATAATTCTCTTTGGTACTCTTTCTCTAGTGGAGATCTATTGGCCATCACTACGAGTCTATTGGATTTTGTTATTCTCTTGAGAAGTCTTCAAGTATCTGTTCATGCTAGTGCTCATTTCTCTTTTGGCATTCCCATCAAATCGATCTAGCCTATTTAAAAGTAGGTTATTTTCAATAAGACTAACCCTAAAATATCTTTCTAGAATAATGTAGGGTCTTAAAATGCTTAAATAAAAATTAAAAAGTGAACCCTACAAAATTAAATAGGGTGTCTAATAGTCTCTAACCTTACAAAATGTGGTACACAGTTTCGATCTTAAAATACACAGTTTGCATCCATGAAAGTGTGGTAAACCTTGAAATGTGTACGGTTTGCTAAAAGAAGTCAGGCTTGGATGAGTCGAGGGAAGTCAAAAGGATCTGCCAGTCGATGACCCCGGAACCGGCTAAACTTAATGTCACAAAAAAGAATGTACCCTACATTATTAATTCTTAAGTATGGCTTTGCGTCTTGATTACTAGAAGGCATACTTACGAACACTTAGAAACCAGCAACAGCCCTAATTTAAGTCCTTCTTCACCATGGTGATCTCTGTTCTGCTACCAAGCTTATTTCCCCTTTTCCACTCGCTGTTACAAACTGACTACATTTTTTTCTTTTTGGATGCGTTAGCTTTGATTTACACAGTTTTACGTTTTTCTTTTTCATTTCCCAGATGACCCATAATCGTGCATCGATCCATTGTTTCTATGAGTAATTGTTGTTAAATATTTTTTCCCACAGTAAAATCAACCCTAAATAAGGATGAATTTACTGTTAACGATGACTCGTTACTTTTGCAATCTGAGGAAAGTTTCTTTGTGTAAATTTACCCAATTTCGGTCGTTTTTTCCTGTTTGATTTCCAAATTTTTCATGAAATTTTTCATAATTGAATATGTAAGTTAAGGTGAAAAATTGTGGGAAGTATAATATTCAGTTGAATATCCGGTAGTGCTGTTCTCGAATATTAGTTATGTTCTTTTCATTCGTTCAGTTTTTCCATTTGCAATTTCCTTTTTATGGATATATAAGAGGTTAACTGAGAGTATCTCATCAATTAAATTTTTGCTTTCGTTCCCTTTCCTAGTCTACCTTTATTCTTTCTTTTTGTATTCTAACTTTTAAAAGACTACAACAACAACAACTAAACTTCTATACATAATGGTTAAGTCAGCTGTCTTAGGTTTTCCAAGAATTGGTCCAAACAGAGAATTGAAAAAAGCTACCGAAGCTTACTGGAACGGTAAGATTACCGTCGATGAATTATTCAAGGTCGGTAAAGAAATTAGAGCTGCTAACTGGAAATTACAAAAGGATGCTGGTGTTGATATCATCCCATCTAACGATTTCTCCTTCTATGATCAAGTCTTAGATTTAGAAGTCTTATTCAACGTTATTCCAGAACGTTACTCTAAGTACGACTTACCATTAATTGACACCCTTTTCGCTATGGGTAGAGGTTTACAAAGAAAGGCTACTGAAACTGAAAAGGCCGTTGATGTTACTGCTTTAGAAATGGTTAAATGGTTTGACTCTAACTACCATTACGTTAGACCAACTTTCTCTAACTCTACTACTTTCAAATTAAACGGTCAAAAGCCAGTTGATGAATTCTTAGAAGCTAAGGCTTTAGGTATTCAAACTAGACCAGTCTTAGTTGGTCCAGTCTCTTTCCTACACTTAGGTAAGGCTGACAAGGACTCTTTAGATTTAGACCCATTATCTTTATTAGACAAGTTATTACCAGCCTACGTTGAAATCTTAAAGAAATTAGCTGAAGCTGGTGCTACTGATGTTCAAATTGATGAACCAGTCTTAGTCTTAGATTTACCACAAAACGTTCAAGATGCTATCAAGACCGCTTACACCAAGTTAGGCCAAGAAGCCGGTTTACCAAAGATTACTTTAGCTACTTACTTCGGTACCGTTGTGCCAAACTTAGCTGCTATTAAGGGTTTACCAGTTGCTGGTTTCCACTTCGATTTCACTAGAGCTCCAGAACAATTCGAAGATGTTGCTGCTATTGTCGGTGATGACCAAGTCTTATCCTTCGGTATTGTTAACGGTAGAAACATCTGGAAGAACGATTTTGCCAAGTCTTCTGAATTCGTTAACAAAGCTATTGCTAAATTAGGTAAGGACAGAGTTGTTGTTGCCACTTCTTCTTCTTTATTACATACTCCAGTTGATTTAGAAAATGAAAAGAAATTAGATGCTGAATTGAAGGGTTACTTCTCCTTTGCTACTCAAAAATTAGCTGAAGTTGTTACCATTGCTAAGAATGTTTCTGGTGAAGATGTCTCTGCTGCTTTAACTGCTAACGCTGAATCTGTCAAGGCTAGAGCCAACTCTGCTTTAATTAATGATCCAGCTGTTCAAGCTAGAATGGCTTCTATTGATGAAAAGATGTCTACCAGATCCGCTCCATTTGCTACCAGATTAGCTGCTCAACAAAAGAAGTTCAACTTGCCATTATTCCCAACTACTACTATTGGTTCTTTCCCACAAACTAAGGATATTAGAATTAACAGAAACAAGTTTGTTAAGGGTACCATTTCTGCTGAAGAATATGAAAAATTCATTAACTCTGAAATTGAAAAAGTTATTAGATTCCAAGAAGAAATTGACTTAGATGTCTTAGTTCATGGTGAACCAGAAAGAAACGATATGGTTCAATATTTCGGTGAACAAATTAAAGGTTACGCTTTCACTTCTAACGGTTGGGTTCAATCTTACGGTTCCAGATACGTTAGACCACCAATTATTGTCGGTGATTTATCTAGACCAAAGGCCATGTCTGTTAAGGAATCTGTCTACGCTCAATCCATTACCAAGAAGGCTGTTAAGGGTATGTTAACTGGTCCAATTACTTGTTTAAGATGGTCTTTCCCAAGAGATGATGTTGATCAAAAGACTCAAGCCTACCAATTATCTTTAGCTTTAAGAGATGAAGTTAATGACTTAGAAGCTGCCGGTATTAAGATCATTCAAGTCGATGAACCAGCTTTAAGAGAAGGTTTACCATTAAGAGAAGGTGAAGAAAGAGCTGCTTACACTGTCTGGGCTGCCGAAGCTTTCAGAATTGCTACTTCTGGTGTTGAAAACGATACTCAAATCCACTCTCATTTCTGTTACTCTGATTTAGATCCAAAGCATATTAAGGCTTTAGACGCTGATGTTGTTTCTGTTGAATTCTCCAAGAAGGATGATGCTAACTACATTGCTGAATTCCGTGACTATCCAAACCATTTAGGTTTCGGTTTATTCGATATTCATTCCCCAAGAGTTCCATCCTTAGAAGAAATGGAAGGTAAGATTGAAAACATCTTAAAGACCTACCCAGCTGAAAAGTTCTGGGTTAACCCAGATTGTGGTTTGAAGACCAGAGGTTGGGAAGAAACTAAGGCTTCTTTAACTAACATGGTTGCTGCTGCCAAGTACTTCCGTGCTAAGTACCAAAAATAAGCTAGTTAATTAGTTTGTTTTATCCTTTTTTTTATTTCAATTTTAAGTTTTAATGTGCTGCTAAAAAGAGAATAACAGGTATTAAGAGGAAGATGCAATGATGTCTTTTTGTGTCTTTTATTTTAATATTATTAGTTGTCTCTGATTCAACATCGGGTGGTTTATATATATTTTTGCTTTTGATTTTATTCTGCATTCTACATACTTTTTCTATATCATGTATATTACTTTAACGCATTCAACATTCGTTCCAAAAAAAAAAAACAAGAGGAGTTTAACTTTTCCATCTATTTAATTGTTCAGTGTGCCTAGCAATTCTTAAAAATAGTTGCGTATCCAACATTTCTCTATAACATAAAGGTCTTTAAATTATCGTATACAAAGGGATAAATATGTAATTATTTATATAAATTATATACTACCAACTTTTGCAGCCCAAGCTTCTTCAGCTTGAACAATGGTACTATGATTGGCTAACATTTTATTCATAGTTTCAATATATTCATCATGTTCATCAGAATCAAAAACGATACCACCACCGGCTTGCAAATAAGCAATACCATTCTTATAAACCATAGTTCTTAAAGCAATACAAGTATCCATGGTTCTACCGTCATATGACCAGTTCCCCACAGCACCAGCATAAACACCTCTTCTTTCACCTTCTAATTCACCAATAATTTCCATAGCTTTCACCTTTGGAGCACCAGAGACGGTACCAGCTGGGAAAATTGATCTAAAGGCATCAAATCTAGTCTTGTCTGATCTTAAAGTACCACTTACTTGTGAAACTAAATGTTGAACATGAGAAAATCTTTGTACAGTTAATAATTTATCGACTGTGGTAGTTAATGGATCACAAACTCTGTTAATATCATTACGTGCTAAATCTACAAGCATAACATGTTCAGCACGATCTTTTAATGAACTAGATAATATGTTGGCTAATTCATCATCTTCTTCCGGTGTCTTACCACGTTTAATGGTACCAGCAATTGGATGCGTGACGACAATATTCTTATTATTTGATTTCACTAATAATTCTGGAGATGCACCAATAATTTGGAAGTCTAGACAATCAATATAGAAAAGATATGGAGATGGATTCACTGTACGTAATTGACGATAGATATTGAAAGGATGTAATGAAGTGGGTCTTGCAACTCTTTGAGATGGAACACCTTGAATTACATCACCTTTCTTAATATGGTCTTTAAGAGCACGTACATGACCTTCATAACCTTCTTCGCCAATGTTTGAAGTGAAAGTTTGGTTTAACTTAATTGGAGGTTGTTCTGGGTATGGAATAGGGGAAGAAGTATCACTTAAAGTGTTAACAATCTTGGAAATAATATCTTTAGCGGCAGAATAACCTTCTTCTAAAGAGGTTTCACTTAAGTTAATGTTATGGACAATTTGAAATCTTTGGAAAAAATGATCGAATGCAATGATAGTATCACATAACATTAAATAAGCTTCTGGAACTTTAAGGACATCCTTTAATGGTCTGGCAGTCTTTGGTTCAAAATAACGAACACAGTCATAGGAAATATAGCCGATAGCACCACCACTTAATTTTGGTAACCCAGGGATATTAGTAGCTAGTTTACATTTATTCATTTCATTTTCTAATATGTTTAATGGATCAGTTTCAATACCTTCCGTGGGACCAGTCTTGATAATTTTTCTTGGTTTAATACCAATGAAGGAATAACGGTCTAATTCCATATTTGTGTTTGCACTTTCTAATAAGAAAGATTCATATCTATTTGGATCATTAAGTTTAGCTAATTTCAAATATGCAACATGAGGAGTCAAATCTAATGCTGGAAGGAAAGAATACACTGGGTACATATTAATGGAAGCATCATTATTTTCCGCGACTAACTGTTTAACAGTGTCTAAATCTGGTTGAATCTTGATGTTAGAGGTCATCGTTTCCTATTTAATATCTTGTATCTTTGCGTATGGTAAAGCTGCGCTTTTCTCTAATGGTTTGAACTAGTTAAACTTTTTATAACCTGCAACAGCCGTTTATAGTCTTAACGCCTACTTATATCTAATGACTAATCCTCTGTTAATCCAGCAAACAACTAGGCAAAAGGCCAATATTTGCTATCAAAACTTCTAAAATCTCGAATTTTTCAATGAGTCAAAAATTATTGAAAAATTCAAGATTCGTCCCAAGTGATTTCAGACCTCGAAAAAAAAAATCAGACGCAATTTTTTTTTGTTGCAGTGTTTAAAGATTGAAAGATAATACAAATGTTGTTTGTTGATCTATTGGTGGAAGGACCCTTTGAGGCGTGATCAATTGATTTCTAAGAAGCTATTTAGTGAGTGGTTTTAGACTAATATTTCAATTTATATCGAGTGGTTCTGCATTTCTTGGATTCTTTGTTTGAAAAGGGAAAAGAATAAGTTACAAAATCTATTAGAGGGTGAAATATATTTATAGATAAGATAGAATAAATACAATGGGACAAATTTTATCCAATCCAGTCATCGATAAAGAACACCATTCCGGTGAGGACCTTTTAACCGCTTTTGGTCTTTGTGCCATGCAAGGTTGGAGAATGTCAATGGAAGATGCACACATTGTGGAACCAAACGTTCTCTCTGTTACCGATAAAGATCATATTGCATTTTATACTATATTTGATGGTCATGGTGGTGCCGGTGTAGCACAATTTGCTGGTGAGAAGGTAACCTCGATTCTAAAGGAACAAGCAAGTTTCCAAAAGGGTAATTTATCTCAAGCTTTGATTGATACATTTTTGTCTACAGATGAGGAATTATTAAAAGATCCAATCTTAAAAAATGATCATAGTGGTTGTACTGCTACCGCAGTTTTAATTTCTCGTTTACAAAAGACTTTAATTTGTGGTAATTCTGGTGATAGTAGAACTGTATTGTCTACTGGTGGGTTAGCTAAAGCATTATCATTTGATCATAAACCAACTTTATTATCAGAAAAATCACGTATTGTGGCAGCAGATGGGTTTGTGGAAATGGATCGTGTTAATGGTAATTTGGCTTTATCTCGTGCCATTGGTGATTTTGAATTTAAATCAAATGAAACTTTAGGTCCACATGAACAAATTGTTACTTGTGTACCAGATATTATTGAACATAAATTAAATTATGATTTAGATGAATTTGTCATTTTAGCATGTGATGGTATTTGGGATTGTTTAACTTCACAAGAATGTGTTGATTTAGTTCATTATGGTATTAAAAAAGGTGATATGACCTTAAATGAAATATCATCACGTATTATTGATGTTTGTTGTTCCCCTACTACAGAAGGTACAGGTATTGGTTGTGATAATATGAGTATTACTGTGGTTGCATTACTAAAAGATGGAGAAAATGTGAATCAATGGTTTGAAAGAATAAGGGCTAAAAATTATGATAGACCAATATCATTTGAATTGAAAAGAAAAGTGATATATAACTATTATGAATTTAAAGATGATAAGACAATATTTGATATTACTACAAAGAGACCTGAAGAAAGATTTAATCAAGACGTGAATAATAATAGGGGAGAATTAGAAGATGATGATGACGATTCAATGGATGTTGATGATACGGATGCCGATGAAAATAACGAAGATGGTCAAAAGAGAAATACTATATCAAAGAATAAAAATTCTAATAAAAATGGTGTTTCTAATGGACTTGCAGGATATCCAATTGAAGCCTTCTTAGGTAATGGTATATCGTTAACTACTGGAGCCGATAATAATACATATATTACTGGTAATTTGGCTGATATGTTAGCATCATTTAAGAAAGTTGCCTCTGAAGGTCAAATATCATTAGTGGATGATGAAGATGCAGGTGAAGGCGAAGATATTGGGCCTGTTGCAGATGTAGACAAACAAGAACAAAAGTGAAAACTTTGATTAAAAAAAAATATATATATAATGACTTTGACAAAATAACTAAAAACAAAAAAAGAATTACTGTGCTATTACTATTATTATGATCATTATTGCCATACTTTTTAATATAACTTTTATTTAATGACTGGAACCATAATATACTTTACATATCTGTACTAAAAAAAATATAATAAACAAACCACATTACATGATAAATTAAGATGGCAGTTGCAAGTCTACCTGGAATTCAGATCTTGGCTTATCAATTTATGACACATGGAAGGTCATCGCTTAAATTGTGACACCTTTGTAGAACTAGGGCTTTACTAGGGTTAAAAGACAAACCCTACCACAATTTTCAAAATCAGGTGATTTTCCGCCCAACAATAGCAATAACACAATACAATAAATTCATGTAAGTATGTTTTTCCCTTTTCGGCGATGGCCGGGAAAATAAAACAATGGAAATGCACAAAACACAATACCACGGTCTAGAATTGTGGAACAATGCATACTATTGTCGCCCCTTTATTTTTCACTATTGTGTTTCGGAAACAATCGCCGCATTGTCTACCCCTGTCTAATTCCCTCTTTGGGACGAAGTGGGGTCGGCCGCGATGAGTTTGCGTGTTTTTTCTTTGCCTGCGAGATCTCACACTTTAAAAAGAGGACAAATTTTAAATTCCCAGTGAAATTTCCAATTTGACAACACTTGATGTTGTTTTCGTTCACCTCATTTTCGAACACTTTCTCTTTGGTGACCGTCGCCGGAGCTTTTTAATTGCAACATTTGTGTATATTCATCGTCGCTGTTAATTTGTTTTGGCAAAGCCATCTCCAATTGTATTTTCCACTGCTGTTGTAAAAAAAAAAATGTTGCTTCTATTCAAGTAATTAAATTATTCAATGGGTGTAATTTAAAATTTAAATCTTTTTATATGTTTTGACACCGGTTGTCATTTTAATTTAATTAACCCACTTGAAAATTTAACAATAAGACAAGTACTGTTTTTCTCTTTTGTCGTTGTCTTCTTTTTTTGTTTTCTAACCGTTCCTTTTCTGCCAATCTTCTTGTTGTCTCATCGTCCTCATCACCTTTTGATAAATTTCATGCATTCGTGTGTGTTGCCGTTATCCTCTTATCTTTTGATATATATAGATATACAACCCATTTAACACCTTTTCATTTTCCTTCCACGCGTCATTCAAATCTTTTTAAATACTCATACAGCACTTCAAAGAAGCTCTACAAACAACTGAGCATTGACACCTTTTTTTTGTTAACGAATATTTCCTATTCACGTTACTATTTTTGACTCGGTCACTAAAATAAACCTATTCCACTCATTTTCGCGTTTTATTCACTTCATTCTTTAACTTATTTACTTATTTTGTGTCATCTTCAGTATACATAAATTTTATTAATATAGCATATTTTGCATCTATTTACAACATTTCCTTTCCTTTTACTTCGTAATGGCCTCAACCACCACAGCTACTAATAATACTGCAAATCTCAATATTTCAAATATTATACAACATTCAACGGGTATGTCAACTTCTGACCCAATCGACAAACCTTCCACTTCAATCTCATCTCATAAATATGATACCAAAGATGTTGTTAAAACTAAAAGTAAAAATCCATCATCTTGGGAACCTATTGATGATATTCTTTTACGTCATTTAAAAGAAATTAAAAAGATGGGTTGGAAAGAAATTTCACAATATTTTGAAAATAGAACTCCAAATGCATGTCAATTTAGATGGAGAAGATTGAAATCTGGGAATTTAAAATCAAATAAAACTGCTTTAATGGATGTCACTATATTTCCAGGTGAAATTAAGATTTTAAACCCTTCTGTCTCAACTTCTTCTTCTTCTTCTTCTTCTTCTTCTTCTTCTTCTTCAAATACAGTGAAAGAAAATAAAAAACAAAAACAAAAGGATGTTATTAAATTACCACTTTTAACTCCAAATAATTCTCCTATGCCACCTCCTCCACACCCTTTATCTACTAATAATATACAATTGGCGCCATTGAATTTTACTCATTCTCATCTTCCATCTCAAACTTTGATAAACTCTAATAGAAGAAATAGTAGTATTAGTAACAATATTATTCATAGCAACAATAATAATACCACTACATTTTCTCCACGTGGGTCAATCTCATTATCTCAACCTGTCCTTAATGACCCAAATAACAATATAATAAATGAAAATGAACCAAAATTTGCTAAACCAAGATCGTATTCTCATTCAATCACTTCATATGCAATGACTCCAGTAAATTCTACAAATGGGGCATATTCCAATAACACTAATAATAATATAAATTCAACTGAAACTGAAAATATTGGATTTATACCAAAAGTTTTCATTAGATCAAGACGTAGTTCTTCTGTATTACCACCAAGTTCACCAACTTCCATATCTTCCAATTCAACTTCTTTCCTACATCCAAGTCAATCATTTAATAATGCTTTAAATACAACATTAACGACTTCAAAATCAAGAAAAAATTCCTTTGTAAGAAGATATTCTTTGGCCAATACATCAAGTACATCTTCTTCAAGAAGATCTTCTGTTGTAATGGCTCCAAATTCAATGTCTATTAATTTTAATAATTATCAATTACCAACTTCAAAACAAAGAAGAGAATCAATCATTAGATTGCATAAATCTAATAGTACGACAGGTTCAAATGGACCCAAAGCATCTCACTCACATACTGCAGTTAATTTAGATGTTCCAATGTCTACTACTCAACTTTTCAATCATAATTACAGTTTTACAGATATCCCATCTTCAACACCTTCTGTGTCGACAAAAATGATGAAAAAACATTCTTTACCATGGTCAAATCAAGAAGATCAATTATTATTGGAAAATAAATATAGAAAATTATCCTTACCAGAATTATCTATTCTTTTACCAAATAGAAGTGAATCAGATATTGACGCAAGAATTAATTCATTAAAGATTCAATATGGAGATCCATCTTCATCTTCTTCGAATTCAAATTCACCTACACCACAGCCACAATTAACCACAGAATATTTATCACCAATCCATTCTCCAAAACGTTCAGAACATATGAATCATTCTAATTCCATTATAAATTCACAAGAATATAAAGATCATCTTGAATTAAGTAAGAATAGATGTGGTACTGCACAATCACAAATATCTTCATCAAAGGAATTTTCCCCGTCAACTTTTTCTCAAGTGTCATCAGATGGTACTAGTGCACCATCTGTATCTAGTGTTGCTACATCAATTCCTTCTCGTGATAATAATAATATTAAATCACAAGATTATGCTACTTTACTTAGATCAGCAAGACAATCTTCTAACGAGGCGCATTCCATCTTGACACATCATAATGTCGTGGAAACCCCACCTCAGCAACAACAACAACAACAACAACAACATTTACCAAGTATCAATACCATCTTCCAAAGAATATAGACTTGGTGGTATTGATACAATACTTTTGCAATTAAAATGCAGTCCAGTGATGCTATGAGAACTTATGTCTTAAATATTCAATATCAAATACAACAAATTGTATACATACATTTATATAGATATATAAGAATAAACTAATGATAAACTTTAATAAAACAACTATTTTTTTAATGTTTACCCTCCAGTGGGTATTAAATTATATATAATTTTACCTTCGTCCTAAGTGATCTGACACTTGCCCAAAACTGGAAACATGAAATATTCAAAGAAATTCAAAATAAAGAACAATCAAACAAGAAAACAACGTTCTGTGACAAGTTTTAAGTTAAAAGTGGTTTTGAATCCATTCATTTCTAATTCATCAATCAATTTAAAACAAAACCACTAATATTATATAATGTCTGCAACTCCACCAGGTGGTCAACGTACTTTACAAAAAAGAAGACAAGCTAAATCCGCTAAGGATAAGCAAGCTAAACAAACTCCAACATCTACAAGAAGTGCTGGTTTTGGTGGTTCATCCAATTCAATCTTAAAGATTTTCACTGATGAAGCTAATGGATTAAGAGTAGATCCATTAGTTGTTTTATTTTTAGCTGTTGGATTTATCTTTTCTGTGGTTGCTTTACATGTTATTTCTAAAGTTACTGGTAGAATATTTTAAGTATTCAAATATAAATTGATCTTTGAGGAGTTGTATTTTTTTGCCTTAAAACTTTATTTTATTTTATTTGGAATAGTTCCCTTAAAAAAACACTTTTATTACATCATTATAAGTTTTATCATGAACCTTATAAAAACTTATAATACTACTAATACTAATAATATTAATAGCATCACATATATATAATTTTAGATAGCGATTTTTTTACACGTCTATAAATGTATGTATTACGTATAAATTATACGAAAACAAGAAACAATGCACAGTGTAACATGTTATAATTTCGCTTCACCTTCGTTGACAATGTCAATTTGACATATAATTTGACGTACATTATCATCTATACATATATATATAAAAAGATTATTTAAGAACATAAAGGTATCATTTAATATTTTAATAGTTTTTGATAAACCATGTTATCAGTCTCATCACCATATTTATAACCTAAATCTTCTAAAAATTTTTGGAAAGTCAAATTTTCTCTTGGTGGAACAGAAATACCAGCTAAAACTTTACCAATATCAGAGCCATGATTTCTGTAATGGAAAAGAGTTAAATTCCAAGATTCACTTAATCCAGCTAAGAATTTAGTTAAAGCACCTGGTCTTTCAGGGAATTCAAAGGAAATAATCTTTTCATTTGGAATCTTTGAAGCACCACCAACTAAATATCTACCATGAGATTTAGCTAATTCGTTATCAGAAATGTCAACAGCATCGAAACCTAAAGTGTGTAATTGTTGCATAACTTGTTTAATTTCCTTTTCACGATCCACAACACTAAATGAAGTGTAAATGTAAGCCTTTGGTACATCAGAACTAGATTCATGACGATGTTCATTGTAACGATAAGAGAATTCAGTCACTGATCTTGGATGAATAACTTGTTGTAATTTTTTGAATGAACCTGGAATATCAGGTAATGTCACTAATAAGAAGACTTCTTTACCTTCACCTAAAACAGCACGTTCAGAGACAAATCTCAATCTATCAAAATTCATATTAGCACCAGATAAGATTGGAACATAAGTATGTTTTGAATGATCAATTTCTGGGTGTAAATGGGTAATATATTTCTTCATACCAGCCACACTTAAAGCACCAGATGGTTCCACTATACTTCTTGTATCTTCAAAGATATCTTTCACAGCAGCACAAATTTCATCAGTGTTAACAAGTACAACTTCATCAACGACTTCTTGAGCGACTCTAAAAGTTTCTTCACCAATTAAACGAACCGAAGTACCATCAGCAAAGGTCCCAACACGAGGTAAACTTGTTCTTCTACCCTTTTGTAATGAAGTATGTAAGGTAGCAGCATCAAATGTTTCAACACCAATAACTTTAATATGTGGAGCAATTCTTTTCAAATAAGCACCAACACCAGCGACTAAACCTCCGCCACCGACAGGAACAAAGACGGCGCCAATCTTATTAGCGTTATGAACTTGTCTTAAGATTTCCATTGCAACAGTACCTTGACCAGCAATAACATACGGATGATCAAATGGTGGGATATTAGTTAATCCACGTTCTTTGGATAATTTAGCACATTCAGCTTTAGCTTCATCGAAATCGTTACCATAAAGAACCACTTGAGAACCTAATCTAGAGACATTCTGATATTTAATCGAAGGAGTTGAGACAGGCATGACAATTGTTGCTGGAATATTTAAATGTTTAGCAGCAAATGCGACACCTTGAGCATGATTACCAGCAGAACAAGCAATAACACCTTGATTTCTTTGCGCATCATCTAATTTAGCCATCATATTATAAGCACCACGTAATTTAAAAGAGAAAACAGGTAAAAGATCTTCTCTTTTCAATTGAACATTAGTGTTTAAACGAGATGATAATCCAATACCATGACTTATTGGAGATTCATCAATGACATCATAAACATTAGATCTTAATACAAGACGAACATAATCTGGAGTGTTATCAGTTTGTAATTCATCTAATTTAAGTTCCGAATGTAATTTCACTAAAGATGGAGATAATTGTTGATGATAATTAGCGTGTAAATTCAATTGATACTGATTTCTTAGTTGAGTGGTACGAGTGAAAACCATTTTCCATGGATTTGTTCTTAATAAAGTTGCGGTTGCCATCTTGAAACTATGATACTAAAAAGAAGGTGATTTATATGTATCTGTTCCGCAAAAAAAAAGGATAAAGAAATGGAATATTCCAAAGCTTTATATGTAAATTTAGTGTTCTATGAAAAAAGGGGGGGGGAGTAGTAAAGTCAATAGAAACCTAGCTGTAGTTTATTATTTTTTCACTAGTTTCTCCTTAGTATGTTGACTATTTCGAAGAGAAAAATAAAAACAGCAAAAAAGAATAGCAATCACTAATAGAAGCAGATACCACTAATAAAGCACCTCTTTGTTTACTTGTTTACGGATAAACCAAGGATAGACAGAATATAAGTTGTTAAGAATGGCATTAAACAGTCGAGAGATAAACAGTCTTTGATTGTAAAAGTGACTCAAAATTGATATCAAATTTCATCGCAAGATCAAATTTCCATTTTGTGGAAAAATTTGAATTTTTATCTCGCGATGATTATCAGTGCGGAAATGACACCCACACACCAAGAGTTTCCGTATCGGGCAAAGATAAACAGATTCTCATTTTGACACATTGATTGCATTGCGTTTTGAAAGGTGGTCGATGCTGTCGTTGGTGTTAGATCTCTTCTGGAATGTTGTTGTTTTGGTGTAAATATTTGGGGTGGTGATAAGATTAGATAGTGGGTTCTGCCCTGTCGGACTTTAAAATGGCAATCAATTATGAGTATGTATTGGTTTGACATTCTCTTTTGAAAAGGAAGACGGAGATTTACCTCCTGTATCCTTGCACTGCCCCTTAGGAATAGGTCAGTGAGTTGTAGCACTCTCTTCTTTGTGTATTAGAATGACACATACCTTCTGTCTGTCTCAAAATGAATAAAATAAAAAAAACTAAAAAAATGATTAAATTAATTTGTGACACAAAAGAATAAAGAATGATATTATATTAGCAACTAGTACCACCTCTCTAATTCGGTTGGTAAGAAATTATATTTTTGACTCAAAATGCTGTACCAAATTAGTCCCCATACAAACAAACATTTTATTGGAAATAGCAATCATTTCATAAATGAGAAAGTTAATCCCACGTCAAAGGCTACATTGTTAACTTTTAATTCTTTTATATCCTTTCCCCATCCAAAAGCAGACATCTTAAAAATAATTAATAATGTTACTATTCTTTTTGGGAATTGTCACAGTCTAACCGCTGCAGGTGAGAGTAATACAACAATAGAAATTAATAAAGTTTTCATGGAATGTTTGAAAGTATACAACGAGGACAAAATAGAAAAGAAATATCAGGAAATTATTGAAACTTTAATTAAAGAAGTGGATTGGCTAAAACAGTTTGTCTTTGATTGTAATTCTAATAAGAGTAAAGAAATTTCAAAAATTTTCAATGAGATTCAAATGATTAAACAAAAGAATGAATTCTATCCCAGAAATGAAATTCATTTACCAAGGTTGAAAAGATTGAGAGAAGATGAATTAAATTTGATAATTGAAAATGAAAGTAGTAATAGTAAGAATACTGAAGAAGAAGATTTTGAAAATACTGAATACTTTTCATTTTGTTAGAGTTAGGGATGTGGGGAAACATGAAATCATGCTAATATTCTTTAATATTATTTATTATTTATATATATCATATAATGTATCTTACTAATATTACTAACCCAAATTTAAAGTTGATTAAGACTATCGTTTCTATGTTTGTTATCAATAATGAAAAAATTCTTAACCAATGGTTTTAACTTTGGAAATTGTGATAATGTCCTTCTAGGAGCTGATAAGAAATGATGTTGTTGTACTCTACTTTCGTCTTCTTCCCCAATTTCATCTTTTCCCACAGCTAACTTCAGATTCTTTTGTGTGGTTATTCTATTCCTTATTTCAAGATTTCTTTGAATTATTTTCTTTTGAAACATTTTATCCTCTTCAGTGATCTCTTCATTAAGATCACTGATTGACATTGTGGCAGAAGTGAAAACTTCTGGTTCACCAAAAAGTGTAGACGGCCTTCCAGTTCTTTCAATATCCTTTGAACTATGCTTGTGAAGTTGTAAAGCTAACATTTTATTTTCAGTAGTGTACTATCATTAAATATCGACAATGATTTTCTTGTATATGACAAGAATGTTAAATGAACACACAGAGGGAGTAATAAGATATCTCAACCCAAGAATAAATGTGTCCTTTTTATAAATTTAGTTAAAGTTAGGATGAAAAGAATCCTTAATCAATATTAAAATCCTTTACATTAAACTAACTATTGTCTAAGATGCATCAAAATGGGTCCCATTTATTAGCAATATGATTATATTCTATATTTTATTATTAAAGAGGAGAAACCACGGGTAATTACAATAATATTTAACCCATTTATGCACCGTTATGCGATATGGAGAGGCTGATAGAAACCCCGATATCAGTTAACTCCGGAAGAGTGAAATCAATTCTTTGTAGTTTGTTGGTTCCAGGTGCAGCCACAACTCTGGACTTGATTTGTAACAAAATCAAGAACACCTCACACACAAATTGATTTGTGGTGTGTGTAACTGTTTAAACCTGGAATGTGAGGGACCCTTGAAGAAACAAGCGATAAGATTCTCCTCACATTGCGAGCCTTTTTCCCTTTGCTTTGTGATGTTTCATAATAGAACCCACGTTATGAGGATCCATTTTTCTGATAAGAATTATACTGATACACGAAGATAACAATCGGGGTGTCCCACATGTTCTTTTGTTAGTGGCTATTTGCTGTCATTAGGAAAAAAAAAAAGAGGGGAATTCGTGCAACAAGTATAATACACTGTGGATAGGTCATTGCTTTTTTTTTAACAGCAGAAGACAATATACATTCATACATAGAAAATAATAAAGGTTCTGGAAGTTTCTTTACAACTTTGGAAAGAGTGTATAAGATAATATAAACAAGTGCGTGTATATATGTACAGAAAAAAGGGCCCAAACGGCAATACTCCAAAAGTTAAAATTCATTCTCTAAATATTGTGGTTCATTTGGATCAATAGTGAAAATTTTGTCTGGATTCATTATTCTTTTTGGATCAATAGCTAATTTAATCTTTCTCATTAAATTAATTGGATTTGGACCTAATTCTTGTAATAAAAATTGTCTCTTACCAATACCAACACCATGTTCACCAGTACAAGTACCATCCAATGCTAAAGCACGTTTAATCATATGATTTACAATAGTTTCACATTTTTGTAATTCTTCTTCATTTTGATATACAATAAATGCATGAAAATTACCATCACCAGCATGACCTGCAATAGCATTGATTAAACCTGATTTATTCATTTCAATTTTAGTTTCTTTAATAATATCTGCAAATTTTGATATTGGTACTACGACATCAGTAGTCCAAATTTTTGCATCCTTGGAAATTTTCTTTGCACTATCTAAGACAGACCAAAGTGCTACTTTTCTTGCCTCCCATAATTCAGTCACTGTATCTTCATCTTTGGCAAATTCAAAATTAATGGCATTATTCTTTGTAGAAACTTTTTCCATTTCTTTAATTAATTCTTTAATAATTTCTTTTGTAGTACCACCAATCTTAAAGAAAATAGTGGGTTTTTCCACCCAATCATTTTTTTCAGTTTGATCATTAATATTAATTAAATGCATCATATTATCATCTAATAATTCCATTGCATTTACTGGGATCCCCTCCTGAGTAATATTACTTGTACAAGCAGCAGCATCTTTTATTGTAGGGAATGCTACGACAACAACACTTTCAAATTTTGGTTTAACATGACATTTCACCACGACTTCAGTGATTATGCCCAATGTTCCCTCACTACCACAAAATATTCCGTTTAAATTATAACCAGCACTTGATTTTTTAGGTCTCTTTCTTGTCTTTATAATAGTACCATCTGGTAATACGACAGTAAGACTTAAAATATTTTCCTTCATTGTACCATATCTATATGCGTTAGTTCCCGAACATGAATTTGCTACACATCCGGCGATTTCTGCCCCTGGACCTGGATCACAACCAAATAAAAGTCCTTGATCATTTAAAAATTCATTTAAATCCTCCCATGGAACACCACCTTGTACAGTAACATCTAAATCCGTCTTATCAAATTTAATAACATTATCCATATATTTAGAGATATCAATACAAATTGTTGGATATCTAGTAGGTAAGAAATGACCTTCTAAAGAGGAACCACCAGAGAATGGTACTACGGGTACATTTGCATCATTACATAATTTTAACAATTTGGAAACTTGTTCAGTGGAATGGGGGAACAAGATAATTAGGGGACGTTGATTATCTCTCGGATGATGAGTATTAAAATCTGAATCAGAATGTTGTTTCAAATCATTTGGTGTTATTGAATAATTATCTGTATTATTCTCTAAAACATTTTTCAAATTTATTAATAATTGATCAATTTCCTTTTCATTTGTGTTGTAAGTTAATGGTTGTAACTCATCTACTGGTAAAGTTGACCTATCCTCCTTATTTGTATGGGTATTGGTGATATCTTTAGAGGTTTCTAAAGGAACGTTAACAGTGTTATTATATATTAGACGGTCATTTAAAGAGTAACCTATTGAACCGGCAACAATAGCAGTGGTAGAAGTCAAAAGAATAGACCACCACCAAGTAGAATTGGTAGTCCTACTCTTGGGGGTGCTTGTAGAATAATAATTTAATTTATACAAATTTAACAGTAAACCCCTTGTGGTTGCTGTGTTTTTACCAAGAGATGAAGATAAGAGCAGCGAACCTCTTGATAAACAGTTTGATTTGTTTAGTAATTTAATCATGTGTGTGTGTGTGTGTGTGTGTGTATAGGGTTATGACTTACCCAAACTAGCCTTGCGGCAGGGGTTGGGATAGCAATAGTTGTCAAAGTACCTTATCAAATCAAGTGTAAATATATATAGTGTATGTTCGAAGAAGACAGGGGGTGTCCAAACAACAATACAGAAAGCCAAGACACTAAATGTAGACAATACGGGCCATTGTTGCCCTCGAGAGAGGGAGGCACCTATTGTTCTGCGTGCACTCCGAAAACCCGCCGGCGTTAACGGCCTTCTTATCCCCGGCTGTCACGTGGTGTGTTCCCCACGTCACGTGCCCCCGCACGGCTTTTGTTTTCAAATTTGTGTGGTCATTTCCTGTGTGACACGGTTTTCCCACAAATGTCACAATTATTGCAAGCACAACCCAGAGGGAAAAAAATTTTCATGATGGATTAGAGCCACATGTCTCGTATTAAGTAATTACCTTTGAGGTGGTGAATGATTCATTATTAGTTTGACTTTCAACTTGCACACACACCCCCTCTGCTTTATTACTCATTCAAATACATATATATATATATACTACATTCTATTTTCTGCCTATCAATATACCCCCCCCCCCCTTCACATACACAAATATTCACATACGTAACGAACAACCACCACCCGCACATAACAATGTCACAAAGTTTTAAAATTTCTACCGGTAGAGGTGGTGCAGGTAATATACATTTATCAAATGAAAAAATTTCATCGCCAAAGATAATTCCAGAAGGTTCACAAACACCAAACATTTTATCACCAATTTATTCCACTGGTAGAGGTGGTGCTGGTAATATGAGAAGAAATATTGATCCAAATATTACTAGAAAGGCACAAGATGTGGGTGATTTAATTAGACCAACAAACAAAACAAAATTGAAAAATAAAAAGAATAAAAAAGTGGTTCATAATTTGAATACTGTTACTAATAACAACAGTGATAATATACAACTTAATGATTTAGATGTAGTTAATGAACCATTCATTTCCTCATTAGAGAATTCAAATAATAATAATAATCATATTTCTCCATTACAAAGTCATCATAGTCAATTATTATATAGAAGTCATTCAAATGAGGATGAAGATGCAATTATTTTAGATGAAGATGATTATATTACTCCAATTACAAATCAAGATTTATTTCAAGAAAATAATCAAAATAAAGTATCAAGTGTTTTAAGTAATATTAGATCTCATATTAGTCCCATACCATCAAATAAAGATACAAATGAAAAAGTTAAATTTTCTCTTCCAAATAATAACAACACTACCGCTAACAATAACAAACTCAAATTAGTGAAAACTTTATCTAGGGATGAAACAAATATAAAACCAATCAAATTGAAAAAAACAAGAAGGAAAAGTAGTACTACTAATAATAAACGGCCACCAATTGTAATTGGTCGTGGTGGAGCAGGTAACATCGTGTCTCCAATTAATACTACTAATAGTAATATCTCATCTGATAACAATAACAATAATAATAATAATATTCCTTCACCACAAAATAAAGATAAGAAAGCTGGTTTCTTATCTTCCATAATAAACATATTTGCATAAACGATTCATATATAAATATATACATTTGTAATACTAACTAATAATAATATTTGTATCTTCACTCCTTAAATCAAAAAGAAAAAGAAAATAAAAGTAATAAAAACGTTTATATCATTAAAACATTTAATAAATAAATAAATACAATAAATAAATAAATAATAAAATACAATAAATAAATAAATAATCATTTCAGTAACATTGATTCATTTTTCTTAAGCGGTAGCTGCAACTTGCTCTTCTAATAAATCAAATGTACGTGGTTTCATACCACCTAAATCTGGTAAATAACTCTTGGACTCTAAATATTCATCAATAGATCTAGCACATCTTCTACCTTCTTGAATAGCCCAAACAATTAAAGATTGACCTCTTCTACAATCACCAGCAACAAAAATATTATCATCATCTTTATATCTATAAGATTCATTATGAGTGGTTCTAATATTACCCTTTTGATTAACTTGAACAGATTTATTTTTAATCATATCTGGACCAGTGAACCCCATTGATAATAAGACTAAATCAGCTTCATAAATTTCTTCAGAATTTGGAATTTCTTTCATTTCCCAACGTTTTGTATCAACATTACGTGTCCATTCTAATTTAACTGTCTTAATACCAGTAACATTACCTTCTTCATCACCAATAAATTCTTTAGACATAATACAATATTCACGTGGATCATTACCATAACGTTCTTTAACTTCTTCATGACCATAATCAACTCTCATGATAACTGGCCATTGTGGCCATGGATTAGTATTTTCATCTCTCTTTGGTACTGGTTGTGGTAATAATTCGAAATTAACCACAGATTTAGCACCATGACGTGTAGCAGTAGCTAAACAATCATTACCAGTATCACCACCACCAATAACAATAACTTTCTTACCTTCAATTTGTTTACGAACTGAAGCTAATTCATCAGCTAATAAAGCTTTAGTATTTTCTTCCAATAATGACATGGCAAATTCAATATTCTTTAATTCACGACCTTTAATAGTTAAATCTCTTGGAATGGTAGAACCAATGGCAAAGACAACAGCATCATAATCTTCCTTTAAGTCATCTAACATAATATCTTTACCAATTTCAGTGTTATTGACAAAGTTAATACCTTCATCTCTCATTAATGTTAATCTTCTTTCAATGATAGATTTATCTAATTTCATATTTGGAATACCATACATTAATAAACCACCAAATCTGTCACTTCTTTCAAAAATGGTAACATTGTGACCAACCTTGTTTAATTGTTCAGCACAAGCTAAACCAGCTGGACCAGAACCAATAATAGCAATCTTCTTATCAGTTCTAACCTTTGGTGGATTTGGTTTCATCCAACCATTCTTATAACCTACTTCAATAATTTGTCTTTCAATAGACTTAATACCAACTGGATCATCAGAAATACCTAATGTACAAGAACCTTCACATGGAGCTGGACAAACTCTACCAGTAAATTCTGGGAAATTATTAGTAGATAATAAAGTCTTCAAAGCTAATTCCCATTCATTTCTAGCAACAAAATTGTTAAATTGTGGAATCATATTAGACACTGGACAACCATAATTCAAATCAGATTGACAGAATGGAGTACCACAGTCCATACAACGAGAAGCTTGAGTCTTAATATCCTTAGCAGATAAACCATTTTGGAATTCATCCCAGTTATGTAATCTTTCAGAAGCTGGAACAGTAATTTGAGGTAACTTACGTCTATATTTAATGAAATTAGCACCAACCTTCTTAGCAGGTTTCTTTTCAGGAATGTAATCTTCAAGATCTTGTAATTTTGGTTCGTGAGTGGTGGACTTGTGAGAAGTAGTAGTACCATTAACTTGTTGGGCTTCTAATTCTCTGATGGCAGCAGCCTTGGCTTCAGCAGCAGCTTCTTCCTTAGCAATAGCAAGAGCCTTCTTATAATCAGTTGGGATAACCTTAACAAACTTGTTAACATGGTTGTGGAATTCAGCAATGATAGCTTCAGCTCTCTTAGAGCCTGTTAATTGGAAATGTTCTTGAACCATCTTCTTAACATACGCAGCATCTTCGTCTTCCATTTCAGTGAATTCAATGGTGTCCATATTGATACCAACTTGGAAGTTATCCTTATTTTCAGAGTAACAGTAGATAATACCACCAGTGGCACCAGAGAAGGCATTGACAGAGTTCATTTCAGTTAAGACAATAGCTCTACCACCAGTCATATATTCGAAAGCATTACCACCAATAACAGATTCAATAACAATTTCAGCACCAGAGTTACGGACAGCAAATCTTTCACCAGCAGAACCAGAAATAAAAGCAGTACCAGAGGTAGCACCATAGAAACAAGTATTACCAACAATAACGTTGTCTTCACTGACTAAGGTAGAACCTTGTTCTGGTCTAATGATCAAACGACCACCAGATAAACCTTTACCGACATAATCGTTAGCATCACCTTCTAATTTGAAAGTAACACCAGGTGGTAAGAAAGCACCGAAAGATTGACCAGCATGACCGTGGAAACCAACAGAAATGGTATCTTGTGGTAAACCAGCTTCACCGAATTTCTTAGAAACAGTGTAACCTAAAGTAGCACCAACAGATAAATCAGTGTTAATAATTTCAACATCCTTAATGACAGTTGGAGTCTTGTATTTCAAAGTATCATCAGATTTTTCAATCAAAGTGTTGTCAATACGGCCAGCGAAGCTAACATCGTTTCTTCTAGCATTAGTGATACAGGTATCTGGTCTCATGGCGGTAGATGGAAGTAATAAGGCACTTAAGTCGACGTGAGAGGTCTTTGGACCTAAATCTTTTCTAGTTCTTAACTTTTCAGTACGACCGACCATTTCTTCCACAGTACGGTAACCTAATTTAGCCATAATCTTTCTGAAATCTTCAATTAAGTTGAAGAAGAAATTGATAACATGTTCTGGTTGACCCTTGAATTTAGATCTTAAGTATGGATCTTGAGTAGCAATACCGACAGCACAAGTGTTAGTATGACATCTTCTTAACATAACACAACCCATAACAATTAATGGAATGGTGGCTAAAGTAAAAGATTCAGCACCAAGTAAGACAGCAACAGCAATATCGAAACCAGTACGTAATTGACCATCAGTTTGTAAGACAACTCTGTCTCTTAAATCGTTTAAGACTAAAGTTTGTTGAGCTTCAGCTAAACCTAATTCCCATGGTAAACCAGCATGCTTAATAGAAGTCCATCTAGCAGCACCAGTACCACCATCGTGACCAGAAATGGTGATGTGATCAGCCTTAGCCTTAGCGACACCAGAGGCAATAATACCAACACCAACTTCAGAGACTAATTTGACAGAAACTTCAGCAATTGGGTTAGCACATTTCAAATCGTAAATTAATTGTTTCAAATCTTCAATGGAATAAATATCATGATGTGGTGGTGGAGAAATTAAACCGACATTTGGAGTAGAATGTCTAGTCTTAGCAATTTCTTTAGACACCTTATGAGCTGGTAATTCACCACCTTCACCTGGTTTAGCACCTTGAGCAACCTTAATTTGTAATTGATCAGCATCAGATAAATAGTAAGAGGTAACACCAAATCTACCAGAAGCAACTTGTTTAATAGCAGATCTCATAGTATCACCATTAGCTAATTTTTCAGATCTTTCAGCATCTTCACCACCTTCACCACAATTAGATTTAGCACCAATACGGTTCATAGCAATGGCTAAAGTAGTATGAGCTTCAGCAGAAATAGAACCATAAGACATAGCACCAGTAGTGAATCTCTTAGCAATAACAGTCCATGGTTCAACTTCATCTAGTGGAATTTCGTTAGAGTTATCATAATCGAATTCTAATAAACCTCTTAAAGTACATTCTCTAATGACAGCCATTTCCTTCTCAACATATTTATTCCAAGCTTCATTATCGTTGTTTCTAACAGAATCTTGTAAGTTAGCAATAGCACTTGGATCATTAACATGCTTAATACCACCATGTCTCCAGTGATATTCACCACTGTAAAGAACAGTAACTGGTTTTGATGGTAAGATGTTATCTTCTGGTGGGAAACCACGTTCATGTAAAGTGAAAGCATCTTGAGCAAGGATATCAAAAGTAGCACCTTTAATTCTGGAAGCAGTGTTAGTGAAACATAAATCGACAACTTCATCGTCTAAACCTAAAGCTTCAAAAATTTGAGCACCTTTGTAAGAAGCTAAAGTGGAGATACCCATCTTAGACATAACCTTCATGATACCGTGGTCAATAGCATAGATATAATTGGAAATAATCTTGTTATCAGCGACTAAACCTTGATCTTCATTCTTACAAGTATCACGTAATAAACCTTGTTGATTCAAAGTGACTAAAGTTTCCATGGCTAAAGATGGATAGATGGCATCACAGCCGTAACCTAAGATCAAACAGAAATCATGAATTTCTTTAGCTTCATTAGTTTCTAAGACTAAAGCAACATCAGCACGATTTTGTTTTCTAATTAAATGATGATGAATGGAGGAAACGGCAATTAAAGAAGCAATAGAGACTCTGTCCTTGTTGACATTCTTGTCGGAGATGATAATAATTTGTTTGTTTTCATTAGCGACTAAATTATTAGCTTCTTCAATGATTCTTTCAATAGTGTTTTTATAACCGGCTAAACCTTCAGATTTATCAAAAGTGATATCAATGGTACCAACAGACCAAGATGGTTGAACCTTTTCAATGTTAGCAATGGCATTAAATTGTTGTTTAGTTAGAATTGGAGTTTCTAATCTTAATCTTTCACATTGATTTTCATTCATTTCTAATAAATTACCTTGTGGACCGACAAAACATTCTAAAGACATAACATTAGCTTCACGAATTGGATCAATTGGTGGATTAGTAACTTGAGCAAATAATTGTTTGAAATAATCGAATAACATAACTGGAGCTTCATTTAGACAAGCCAATGGGGCATCATTACCCATGGAACCTAAAGCTTCTTTACCGGTTAAAGCCATTGGAGCTAACAATAACCCAATTAATTCAAAAGTGAAACCATTGGCTAATAAAAGATCATTATTAAGAACACCGTTAGATGGGGTATTAATTTCTTCTGGGATATCTTTAGTTAATTGATCTAAAGTGATAGTTTTATTTTCTAACCATTGAGAGAAATTTTCACGAGTGGCAATATTATGTTTAATGGTATCTTGATTTATAATAGTACAATTTTCTGTATCCACAAGGAATAAATCACCTGGTTTTAATTTCCCCTTAGCAATGACCAATTTATCATCAATATCTTGAACGACACCAACTTCAGAAGCACAAATAATTCTATCATCAGAAGTAACATAATATCTACATGGTCTTAACCCATTTCTATCTAATCTAGCACCAACAAATCTACCATCAGTGAAATTCAATAAAGCAGGACCATCCCATGGTTCCATTAAACAAGCAGCCCAATCGTACCAAGCTTTTAAATCTTTATCCATATCGACTTTATGAGCTTCTGGAACCATCATCATAATGGCTTCAGGTAAAGATAAGACCCCCTCAGTGACTAATAATTCTAACATGTTATCAACAGCAGCAGAATCGGAACCTTTATCTGGAATAATTGGGAATAATTCATTCAAATCACCTAATTTTGTGGTTTTCATAGAACCTTCTCTTGCTTTCACCCAGTTAATATTACCACGTAAAGTATTAATTTCACCATTATGAGCGATCCATCTTAATGGTTGAGCTCTATCCCAAGAGGGGAAAGTGTTAGTAGAGAATCTTGAATGGACTAAACCCATAGAAATCTTAAATTCAGGATCTTCAAGATCATGTTTATAATATTGAAACACTTGAGCTGGAGTTAATTGACCTTTATAAACCATAACTTTATCAGAAAGGGAACAAATATAAACTTTACTATTATCATGATCGAATATCTTTTCTAATTTCTTTCTAAAGATATATAATCTTTGTCTTAAATCAGATTCACTTGTGGTTGGGACAGTTGACACAAATAAAGGTTGTAAAATCTTTGCAGGTTCAATATCTAAACAAGTTGGATTTAAAATTGATGAATCGACAATAACTTCTCTCCATTTTAAAATTTTTAAATTTTGTTCAGCGGCTAATTTATCCCAAAGAAATTGATTGAAAAATAACATGTTGTGGAAAAACACATTACCGATGGCATAAGTATCCTTTTCCAACTCAGGTAAATTGAATTCACGTTTCATATAATCATGTGGGATAGATAAAAGAATACCAGCACCATCACCAATACCTTTATGAGAAGCACCACGATGGGTCATATTAACTAAAATTTGTTTTGCATCCATTAAAATATCATGTCTTGGATTATTTGCCTTTGTTGCGATGAACCCAACACCACATGCATCACGTTCATAATCTGGATTATAAAGCCCAATTGTATTATTTGGTTGCTTCATATTCTAAGATTGTATTAAAAAAGATAGAAAGAAAAGAAAATTGTATAAAAATAAAATAAAAAAAAATAATTAATTAAAGGAATATGGATGTGTTTATGATAATTATTATTATTGTATGAGAAAAACAGACTAAAAGAAAAGAGATATTAATTATTAATAAAACAAAATAAGATTAAAATATAAAACAGAGATGTGCAGCTAGATTTGTTTATATTTTATTATAATTTTGTTAATTGTACCTTCTTTAGTTGTTTTTTGTTTTTGTTTGTTATGCAAGTACTGAAAGTAATCTAAAAAGAAAGAAGGAAAGAGAAAAAAACAGGTGTAAGAAAAAAAACGGGTGTGAATTCGATGCAATTAGTAATTAAATGTTTAAAAGTTTTCAAGTATATATACTTATATATAAACTTGAATATAAGTTCCAATGTCGAAAGATTCCAAGTCATCTCAAATCTCAAAACTGAAAGTGAAAAAAAACCGGTTTGAAAGATTTTTGGAGATCGAAGAAGGCAAACACAATAGCAACCGTATTGTTTGAAGAATCAAGAAGCCATCGATAAATTGAATTTCATTGAAGAAAGATATGCAAAATCCAGTTTGCAAAAGATGACTACACAAATTTGTATTGTCACGAGCACCCGTCCTTGGAATACTGGGAAATCATTAAAATGAGAGATAAGTTTTGCCATAGTGGAGATTCTACCAATAAAATGTGGAATTCGTTATAGCGTTGCGGTAGGTAATTTGTTCTTGTTTCAGTGGGCAAAACTGTGATAAAGGCCTACTGAAAAAACTGGTAGTGGAGGGAAGGCAACCAATTAGAGGAGAGAACGGAGACAATAGCGCACGTGACTCGATAAGCGTTCTCTCTTCTGATTGGCCCACTGCGCAGTTGCCCTTTGTGAGAGAAATCCCACCGGTTCAGGCGTTTCTATTGTCTTGTCTTGCCAACCGCGGAATTTACTTGAATTGATTTTTCCCCGCTTCTTGTGTGTGTCGGAACAAGTCGGAATTTCATCTTCTGCCCGTCGGAATTGTAAAACCTGGTCAAGCCATCAATGCCACTTTGAAAAACATCAATCTGGCAAGTGACAGTAAATATCTCGTAGTTTGGAGGTTGGATAGAGTAACGTTTTAATTGTAATGGTGTTTAGATACATTATCTGTAAGCACGTTGGAAAGAGTGGATAATTAATATATGGTAATAATCTCCCACCTACAAATATTTATTTAATACTTGTCTAATGAAAAGTGGATACAGTAAGGGATACTATTAACAGTTATATATATATATATAAGATATATGTACTTATATCGACCACTTTGTCTTATCGAATAGATTGATAACGCTTTATCATACTTTTCTTATCTCTTATCTTTTATATTTGTTTTTTTACTTTTACAATCTCTTTTTTTCCATACAAAATATGAATTTTTTAAATATTTGTTGATTTCACCACGACCATTTTTTCAGCTTACTAACCATTTGAAATGATCAATTTCATCTTGATCACAATTTTCAAATTCTGTATATTTAAGTAAAGGTTGTGTAATAACATTATTTAATCCATTCTTGGCATCTTCTTTAAAACTAATGCTATTACTCGATCTACGTCTATATCTTCTACAATATAGATCCCTATACATATTCTCACTTGTATAATCTAAATCATCTTCATGTCCATCAAATTCAACTTGATAATTTTGTTGATATTGTGTCACAAATAAATCTTGATTCCATTGGAACCCCTGTGATTGCGAAGTGCTTATATAATAATGATAACAATAATTTTCATCAATAATTCCCTTCTCTTCCATATTTTCATCACTTCCATTTCTTGACATTAATTCATTTTGGGTTGTAGAATATACTATTGGTGTCTCATTAGACATCATGGATTCTGATAACATTGTTCTATTTCCTGACATCTTTACTTATCCTTTTGTTCGTGGGGTCTCCTTACATCTACATACCCATTTATCACCCTACAAACTTATATAAAAATATATAATATTTATTACTTACTTATTTACCCTCTCATTGCTACTTATCACCCTTATTACACACTACACTGTATATTATACTACTATAGTGTATTATAATATTATGGCCTTCCCCTCAAATGTCCAGCCCCTCCTCTCATTTTTCTTTTTTTTTCTGTCACTTTGGAGATGAGACGCGTTTTGGTCTCTTTTTTCGGTAATTTGAAAAATACGCGTAAGGCAATAATAAAGAAGTTTTGGAAACTTTTAATTATGTTTCAATCAACATCAATATTGTATAGGAGTATAATATCCTTACTGGTAGATGTTAAGATTGGGTAAACACAATCGTATCATTTATAAACTATTCACTGACAAAAATTATATTACTATCCCATTGAGAAATATGAGTTCAAACGAAAGAAAGAAACAAACTACTTTAGCACAATTCTTCACGTCTGTGAAGAAGGGTAAATCCCCAACCAATGATGAAAATAAGACTAAGACCACTCCACAACTTGATTTGGATTCCAAAAAGAGATCCAATCCATTAAATAATGTTACAGATGTTAAAAAAATGATTAAATTAGATACACAACAATCACCAATTAGTAAAGATACAACACCAATAAGTGCCCCCAATTTAACTCAAATGAATGAAAATTTCGTCTCCTCGATACCATACTCTGAATTATGTAACCTATTTCAAGAAATTGAATCTATTTCATCAAGATTATCAATTATTAAATTATGTTCAGATTTTTTAATTAAAGTAATGAAACAAAATCCACAAAATTTGATAACAATCACATATCTATGTATTAATAAATTGGGACCCGATTATGAACCAGGTTTAGAATTGGGACTTGGTGAAGGATTATTAATGAAAACTATTGCTGAATCATGTGGGAAATCATTAACTCAAGTGAAATCAAAATATCATTCAATTGGTGATTTGGGGCAAATTGCCATGGAGGCAAGAAATGTTCAACCCACAATGTTTAAACCAAAACCATTGACCGTCGGTGAAGTATTTCAAAATTTAAAATTAATTGCAAAGAGCCAGGGGAAAGATTCTCAAACAAGGAAAATTAAACTAATTAAAAGAATGTTAACTGCATGTCAAGGTGTTGAGGCAAAATTCTTAATTAGGTCCCTAGAATCTAAATTAAGAATTGGATTAGCTGAAAAGACTGTGTTAATCTCTTTAGCAAAAGCATTACTGGTGAAAGAATATGATGAAGGTATTGATCCAGATATGAATTTATTAGAAACTGCAGAACAAAAGATTAGAGATGCATTTTGTCAAGTACCCAATTATGAAATTGTCATTAATTCATGTCTTGAACATGGTATTATGAATCTTGATAAAGTTTGTACATTAAGACCAGGAATTCCATTAAAACCAATGTTAGCAAGACCTACAAAGGCAATTTCAGAAGTATTAGATAGATTTCAAGGACAAACTTTCACATCTGAATATAAATATGATGGTGAAAGAGCACAAGTTCATTTATTAGAAGATGGTACAATGAGAATTTATTCAAGAAATGGTGAAAATATGACTGAAAGATATCCAGAGATTCATATTAAAGATTTTGTTAAAGATTTAAGTGTCACTAAATCATTAATCTTAGATTGTGAAGCTGTTGCATGGGATAAAGAACAAAATAAGATTTTACCCTTCCAAGTCTTATCTACAAGAAAACGTAAAGATGTTAATGTTAATGAAATTAAAGTCAGAATTTGTCTTTTCGCATTTGATATCTTGTCTTATAATGAAAATAGACTAATAAATAAATCATTAAGAGAAAGACGTCAAATATTGCAAGAAGTTACCAGTCCTGTGAAAGGTGAATTCCAATTTGCCACAGAGATGACAACATCAAATGTTGAAGAGTTACAACATTTCTTAGATCAATCAGTAAAGGATTCATGTGAAGGGTTAATGGTGAAAATGTTAGACGGGGAAGAATCTCATTATGAACCAAGTAAAAGATCTAGAAATTGGTTGAAATTGAAGAAGGATTATCTTGCTGGTGTGGGTGATTCATTAGATCTTTGTGTCATTGGTGGGTTCTTTGGTCGTGGTAAACGTACTGGTACATATGGTGGATTCTTACTAGGTTGTTATAATCAAGATACAGGCGAATTTGAAACTGCATGTAAGATTGGTACAGGGTTTTCTGATGAATTATTGACTGACTTATATAATAGATTGAAGGACACAGTCATCGATGGTCCGAAAGCTACATATGTCTATGATTCTGGTGCTGAACCAGATGTTTGGTTTGAACCCACATTATTATTTGAAGTGCTTACTGCAGATTTATCCTTGTCTCCGGTGTATAAAGCTGGTAGTTCTACATACGATAAGGGGATTTCTTTAAGATTTCCCAGATTTATTCGTCTTAGGGAAGATAAAGGTGTTGAAGAGGCTACTTCTTCGGAACAAATAGTAGAACTTTACGAAAACCAGGCCAATTTACAAAATTGAACTTCATAAGGACTTATATATTTATAAATATCCATATCTATATCAATATCATTATAGATTGACGTTAATGTCATTTCATTTCTACAAATGTCACGATTCTTCGGACATTTTCACTTAAAGGTAGCTTTTCTTGAAGTTAAAAAACTGGCAACATTAATTTAAAGGTTGAAAGAAGACCTCGACAAGGGGGATTGCCGCAAATAAACAAGAACAGATAAAAGGAAAGATCTACCTTGCCAAAGTGAATTTGTTTACACAATTATTAATTAAGTTGGGGTTATTTTAAAAAAAATTTTAACTATGTTTGCTTCTAAATCTATACCATTAGAAAGATTTTGTTATCAGGGAACGAAACTCTCAAGCATAAACCAGACAAGAAATTTGGTTGGGTTTGTAAGGAATGCACTTGGGTTAGAACCACCACAATCTCCAGATGAACCGCAAGAATCAAATAGATTCCATCCATGGGAAGAATCTCCATGTCCCGATTTACGTGAAAGAGCCATGAGAATTAAATCACTAGCACATTGTCCCGTTACTGGTAAAGATATTAAATATACTTGTCCAATATCAGGTATTCCTACTCACCATTCTAGAAAGGCATGGGAAATGGATAAGAATTATCATGAGAATAAAATATATGAGAAATTAAAGAAAGTTAACATATATGAACATGATTTAAGAAGTAAAAGAGCATTCCCAGAGTTTGATTTCCCACTGGATCAAGGGTTTGATAGAGCTGTTAGTTTACAAAATTGGGATCTATTTTTTTATACCAGACAATTTTATTCTATGGATACAGAATTTGAGCTGGCTACAGTAACTAAAATGTTAAGTTATCCAATCACTATTGCTTCAATATTACATGAATTTTCTCCATATTCTTATGGTAAAAATTCTCCCTTAACGTTGGAAGGTTTAAAATCAATTGCTGCGTTAAGATATACTTTATATCCATCAAAGACTAAAAATACTTTATCAAATAACAATCCAATGAGAATCTTTATAGTAGGGGCCAGAGCAGAAAGTCAATTACCAGGCCATGTATGGAAACAATTACAATTCTTGTTCCCATCACAAGATTTTGAAATTCATTTCATTGGACCTGAGTGTCAAATAATGGAACCAAAACAAAATTTGACGGGTCCATTAGTGAAAAAAGTGGATGACACATTATCTTTAGTTTATCATCCACAATATTTCCATGAAATACATAAGTCACAAGATTTCTTCCCTTATGATCCATATAATGATGTCTTTTTCATTTTCCATCCTGGATTTGCATATCGTGACAGTACTGAATTATGGATGAATGATACTATGAAGGGATTATTAGACACTAAATGTGCTATTTTCCATACTGGTTTTAATGAGAGTGATATAATGAATGATGTTGAGTTGTTAAAGAGACAATATGATGGGGAATTAGATGTCTTAATGAACCCGACTAAGAATGTATTCGGTAGTACCAAATGGGAATTAAATGATTTCAATCCCCAGGAAGTTTATCAATTTAATATGTACATTAGCGGGTTTAGAGGTAAGAGATACCACGTCCAAAAGAACTAGACAAATTCTATATGTATATACCTGTATTTATTTTGAACTTACATTTAATAAAAACAACATCGGTATGCATGATTAGATTTATTGGACTATGTATATATTACCTTTAGGATTATTTACATAATGGCATTATAAAACAACAGAAAATCTCTTTGACATTTTTCCCATCTTTGTGGATCAAAGAACACATATGACCCCCTTTCACTTAATCCATCCTGTGACACTATAGGCTCCATCATTGGATCTTTAGTCAACCAAGCTTTTAACGTCTTATGATACCTCCAGTTTCTTTTCCTTAGTTCTAAATATGTCAATTCTTGAACCACAGTCCCTGGGTGTTTATAAAATAGATAAAATAAAGTCTCATCTTGTAATAACGCTATCTTTTGTTGATCCTTTTGTACAGAATTAATACATGGAGGAGTTGATTCTGATTGTAATACCTCTGGAATGTTATTAAATGATTCAGGGATATAAAATTGTGGTTCCACTTCACTTCTTGAAGTTTCTGCCCATGGTGATTGGAACGTATCCAATACTCGTTGTCGTCTTGAATCTCGAGCAGAAATACCCAATGAATGTAACATTGATGACAGATCTGCTCCCAATGTCATGGAATGATCATATTTCTTAGCTAATTCTGGGTCATCTTGTTTGATAAGTGGTAACAATGCTTTTAAACCAAATTTATCCATTTTCAACTGGTTTATTTTGACGTAAGAGACCTCTTTAAGAGTAGTATTGACCTTTAAAAGTTCCAATTTTGTATGTGGTTTCTTGTCAACATCCAATTTTTGCTTTAATTTTTCACCAAATTGCAAAAATTTTAATATAGTTGTGCAAGAAATCCACATACAGACTTGCTCGACCACTACTAACCCCACAAGAACAACAAGAAAAGGTAGCTCAATATGGCCAAAGAATCCCGTAGATATAGACCAAATTTGTTGATAACGGGGACCCCCGGTTGTGGTAAATCCACTACATGTGAGCTGTTACAACGTAGATTACCAGATTATACATATTACAACATATCAGAATTTGCTGAAAAGCATAAATGTTATGAAGGGTATGATAAGGATCGTAAGTCTCATATTGTCGATGAAGATAAATTGTTGGATGAATTGGAACCTTTGTTGCATGAGGGGAAGAGTATTATTGATTGGCATGTAAATGATGTGTTCCCAGAAAGGTTGATTGATTTAGTTGTTGTGCTTAGATGTGATAATTCTATCTTATTTGATAGATTGCATGCTAGAGGATATCATGAATCTAAGATACAGGAGAATTTGGATGCAGAGATTATGGGTGTGGTGCTTCAAGATGCCATTGAATCCTATGAGCAAGAAATTGTAGTGGAATTACAAAGTAACACCACTGAAGAAATGGAGAGTAATGTAGACCGTATTGTCGAATGGGAAAAGATGTGGTTGGAACAACATGAAGACGGTGTCACCAATGAATTACCTGAATATTTAGCCAAGAAGAAGCAATCAAAGGGTGAATCCAAGTCAGAATCCGAATCCGAATCCGAATCCGAAAGTGCATCTGAATCTCAATCTGAAGATGGAAGTGAAAGTGAAGGTGAAAGTGAAAATGAATATTAAAATACTGTATATAACCATCTAAATAATTATTGTAACATAACATAACATCACGTTTAACACCATATCATCACGCAGATCTTTAATTGATTGCAGCTGTTTTTTGCGATGCCCAAAGTTTCTTCAAAGTGAAAAATTATTCAAAATGTTTAAATTTGAGATGAGATGCATGTTGACACCCAAAACAAAGGACATATAGAGGTCAGTAAACACACATACACGAGTAGAGAATGCATTATGTGGTGTTAGAAACATCCACTGAACATCTGTCAGAAAATCCAAAGGACCAAACTAAGATCACTGAATTTTTCTATCAATTTATAAACACTGACTCTTTAAATGATGACACTTTAAAACAATCTATGTCCATACGACTCAATTATGATGCAGATAATGGATTACAACAAGCCGTAGATCAATTGGAAACAGTGATAAAGGACACTTTAAATGATTCTGAATTTGTTTTATGTTCAATGTTTTCTACTTGGACTTTACGTGTAATCTTACCAAGACAATCCTATGATGAAAATGTTCACTTACCTGGTTTCCTTAAGGATTTAAAGATATTTGATCTTTGGAAAGAATATGGTAAATGGTTTACAAGTCAAAAAGATGAAGTTGAAATATCGTCTTCATCATCACAATTAAATGATCCAGAATATACCAGATTGCTCAATTTATTAGACACCTTAAACATACCCCTGGAGACTAATGATGAGACCTCTTCCACCTCACTGGCTAACATTAATATCACTATTCAAGTCTTTACAAAATTGTATAACAAATCTATGGAGGATAACAACACTTCAGAACTTCTCTTCCACCATTCATTTGATTTAGGTTTAGATTTGAAAACTTTCCAAGCTGAAGAATCGACAATTCTTTATATGACAAATCTACCCCTTGATATTACTCAAAGTGAATTAGAATCATGGTTTAATCAATATGGATCTCGACCCATTGGATTTTGGACATTTAAAAATATCTTGGATGAGATAACTAATAATAACAATAACATTTGGGAATTAAATCAATATTCATACGTGGAGGAATTAAATAGCGTTCCTGGGTTTGTAGTATTCTCCACCCATGTCAGTGCAATGGATGCATTAACTTTATTAAATGGTAGATCAATATTATCAAATGTGGCCAACACTAAACAACCAAGAGTTGTAGAACATATTATTGAATTACAACCATCATCAAATAGTGTCATTGATATAGTACAAGAAATTTTGGTCCCATTCCCACAAAGTAAGAATAAACCAAGACCTGGTGATTGGAATTGTCCATCTTGTGCATTTTTAAATTTTCAAAGAAGAACTGCATGTTTTAGATGTTCATTTCCAATACCTTCCTCATTTCAAAAGGTGAAAGTTGACTTCCCCACAGATAATTATAATTATATTGATCAAAATGGGGGAGATACAAGGGAGAATGATAATTTGTTAGATAATACACAAAGGAAGATATCATTTGGTGAAAATAATAATAATAATATCAATAATATGACCAGTAACACCACCACAAACAACGGATACAGTCATATACCATTCCGTGCAGGTGATTGGAAATGTGGTGTTTGCGATTATCATAATTTTGCCAAGAATATTGTTTGTTTAAGATGTGGTGGACCAAAGACACCAATGGCACATTTACGAGGTTCAATAACCAAGTTAAATGTTCCCACAACAACTAATAGTAACACCAATATCCCGGTGAAAAAATAAATATAGTGTATATATGGATGGACATAAAATATATAGATCAAAAAGTTCATAAAAAAGGCATCAATTATAAATGGAAAGATCATCTAAACATTATATAGAATATAAAAGAGCAAAAAAAATTAACTAAAAGTTTAAGACAGTTCTTAAACAATCACCATTATGTAAATCTTCAAAACCTTGATTAATTTCTTTAAATGGTCTTGTGTTGGTAACGAATTCATCAACTTTTAATTTACCATCTTGATAATCTTTAATTAAACCACCCATTTCAGATCTACCTTTAATACCACCGAATGCACTACCCTTCCAGACTCTACCAGTGACCAATTGGAATGGTCTAGTAGAAATTTCTTGTCCTGCAGCAGCAACACCAATGATAATGGATTCACCCCAACCTTTATGACAAGCTTCAAGAGCATTTCTCATGACATTAACATTACCAGTACAATCAAAAGTATAATCAAGACCACCATCAGTCATGTCAATTAATTTTGATACTATAGTTTCACCTTCTTTTAAATCTTTTAATGGATTAACGAAATCAGTAGCACCAAAATCGAACGACCATTTTTCTTTATCGTTATTAATATCAACCACAATAATCTTTGAAGCACCTCTTGATTTAGCACCTTGTACTACAGATAAACCAATGGTACCGGCACCAAACACGGCAACGGTATCACCCTTTTGAACATTAGCAGTCTTAATAGCAGCACCATACCCAGTAGTCACACCACACCCTAATAGACAAACTTTTTCTAATGGAGCCACTGGATCAATGGCCACTACAGAGACATCAGCTACGACAGTATATTCAGAGAAAGTAGAACAACCCATAAAATGGAATAATGCATCCCCTTTAGAGTTATGGAATCTACTAGTACCATCTGGCATAACACCTTTCCCTTGAGTGGCCCTCACAGACCCACATAAGTTAGTTTTCCCTGATAGACAGAATTTACATTTCCCACATTCAGCAGTATATAAGGCAATGACATGATCACCGACTTTAACGGTTTCGACATCAGGACCGACAGATTCTACAATACCGGCACCTTCATGACCTAGGACACATGGGAAAATACCTTCTGGATCAGAACCCGAAAGGGTATAGGCATCAGTATGACAAATTGCAGTATTAGTAACCTTAATACGAACTTCATGAGCCTTTGGTGGATCGACAGTGATTTCTTCCACACTTAATGGTTTACCAGCGGCATAGGCAACAGCAGCTAAACATTGAATTGGTTTACCTTGAGTAGACATTGAATGATAGTAATGATAAGTTGATGATAATTTTAAAGTGCGAGTAAATAATTTCCCACAGGTGAACTTTGATATACTTGTATGAAGGTATGATGGAATTCGTCTAGTTAAGAGGCAATTGAACATCCCCCTTCCATTCAAATCCAATATTCGATGTGTTTTTATATGAAATTTTTTTTTTTCAAATATTCTACTTCTTTCCTTTAATTTCCAAGTCCTAAAGCATAAGTTACGTATATTTGCAAAATTTGCAGTGTAAAACAGGCAGAAAGAACGAGAAACAGAACCAGGGGCCATTGTAATCTCCTAGGATGGTGTGCTTTTATTAGTCATAGCGCTCTGTAGTGTCTACTTATTTGTTTGCTTGAGTGTAATGCCAGCGACAGTGGTGGAAATATAACTCAACGATGTAAGTGAATGGTTAAAGTAAAGTAATTAGTGAGAAATTATCCAAATAAACCAGGGATTTCTTGCAATAACAGATATACAACCGTCTTATAACATATGTAACCGTTTATAGATGGCATCACCCGTAGTATAACACTGTTGAAAGTGCACTTTTAGTGGTGGTGGGTACCCGGTCATGGGCGTCGGATGTTTTATTAACACCGCCAAAACAGAATTTTGCCATGAAATTTGAAATTAAAGGTGGAATTTGAACAAGAACAAGGTGTTTTAGAGGACAAATTGAGTAGATCCATAGAGTTAATCCCATCTATATATATCCTGTATATACTCTGGTGATACTATTTTTACTATTTGATTTGTTGGTGAAACTAAGAAATTCCTTTTTTTTTATTTATTGCTAGGTTACTTTACATTCGAATAAGCCCCTTCCCCCTCCCCCCAAGATGTTACGTTCTGCCAAAAATATTGTGAAGGGTTATTCTTCTACAGAAGTAACAGTTCGTGATGCAACGGCAAATAATTCTACTATGCCATCAATGGATATCTTAGAAGAAATTGCAGATAAATCATATAATAGTACTGATTTCTTTGAAATTATGGATATGTTAGATAAGAGAATTAATGATAAAGGTAAATATTGGAGACATGTACTTAAATCTTTGGTGGTATTAGATTATTTAGTTAGGTATGGGAGTGAAAATTGTGTTCTATGGTGTAAAGAAAATATTTATATTATTAAGACTTTAAGGGAATTTATGCATGAGGACGAAACTGGAGTTGATGAAGGTCAATTAATTAGAAATAGAGCTAAAGAATTGACCTCTTTGCTGTTAGATGATGAAAGATTGAAACAAGAAAGAAGTTTAAATAGAAGTAATCGTGATCGTAGAAGAAATAGAAGAAGAGATCCAAGAGGACGTTCATCAAGAGAGGATGAAGATTTACAAAGAGCCATTGAAGAAAGTAAATTAACTGCACAAGAGGAAGAAGAAAGAAGAAGAAGAAATGCACAAGGTTCCGATGAAGATGCTAGAATGGCTTTACAATTAAGTAAAGAGGAGGAAGAATTGAAAAGATTACAAGAACTTCAACGACAACAACAATTACAAGCGCAACAAATACAAGCACAACAACCACAAATGTATTATGATGTATTTGGTAATCCAATTACTCCAGAAGAATATTTACAATATCAACAACAACAAGCACTTCTAGCACAACAACAACAAGCAGCTTTACAACAGCAACAATATTGGGCTTTACAACAACAACAACAACAACAACAACAAGCTGCATTATTAGCCCAACAACAACAACCACAATCTCAAATGTATGGTATTCAACAAGGAACTTTACCAACGGGATCAAATAATCCATTTTCAAGAACTAATCAACAACAACAACAAGTGAGTACTACTCCAACTCCACCAGTATCAGCTCCCTCAACATCACAAACACCATCCACTTCTACAGCAAACACTACAGTTCAACAACCATTAAAACAAACAAGAACGGGTAATCAATCAATAACAGATAAATACAGTGCATTAAATAATTTATTAGCTTCAGGTACTGGTATTGATACATTTGGTAATACAGGTGAACAACGTATACCTGCACAACATACACAAACTGGTACATTTATTAATTCACAAGGTACTGGATATAGGCAAGTTACAAGTCAAGATAATTCAAATCCCTTTTTCATGGGTAGTCAATATACTGGATTACCAAGTAGTAATATAGTCCCATCACAAACAGGGTATGGATTTGGTAATTCCACAACAAATAACAATAATAATAGTAATACTTTACTTGATTTGTGAAGGGTGCGATCAAGAGACAATTGAATGTAAAAATCATTTAATATTTGTAACAGAATATATATAATACTATATATAAATTAAAAAAAAAAAGAAAAACATAATAATTTTGTTCTTACATATCTAATAATAAAAGACCAATGATTCTTTCAATATCTTTTTCATCAAGAATCAATTCTTCATTATTTTGATCCTTTGGTTTATTTTCGATGGATCTTAATACTATTTCATTAGTGAAGATATCAAAATAATCTTGTAATTTTAATAATAATTCTTCCTTTCCATTGGGATCCAGTGTTGTATTTGAATCTTTGAAGGATCGATACAGAATCTTTTCAATTAAATCAGTAGATATCTTCATCTCATGTCACTTTACCTTCCAGCTTACAAAAAAAAACTTTTAAATTTAAAAAAAAAATTGTCTATATATATTCTGTAAAATAATCTATATATACACAACTAAATAAATACATATATAATTTATATATATATCTAAATAAACAGCATTAAATGATCTTAATTTTTGTTGTAATTTACAGAATAACATAGACAAAATAATAATGCATTAAAATTACCATTAAAAAAAAAAAGAGAGGTTTAAAAATGTGGTTGTTGTTGTTGTTGTGGTGGTGGATATTGCATTTGTTGTTGTTGTGATATATAATTTTGTTGAAATTGTTGTGGATGTTGTTGTGGTGGTTGCATATTCATTGAAAATTGTGGATGATTTTGTTGTGGTGGAATATTTATACTACCAGTAGTATTAACGTTATTATTATTATTATGCGATATTGGAACATTTGATTGTTGCTGTGTATGGTGTTGTTGTTGATTATCCATTATAGTCATTGGGATTGGTACATTTGAAGAATCTTCAGCAACATATAATGATTTATCAATTGTTGCTGGAATAGCAGCAATCTCGGTACCTAATTCTTGTTCAATCTTATAAAGATTAAATCTATCATTCCAATTAATTAAATTGATGGCAAGACCTAAATGACCAAATCTACCAGATCTACCAATTCTATGTAAGTAAGTCTCTGCGGTTTTAGGGAAATCAAAATTTATTACTACATTAACGGCTTGAATATCGATCCCACGAGTTAATAGATCAGAACATACTAAAGTTCTTACTTTACCTTGACGAAATTCATGGAATACTCTATTTCTTTCTTGTTGTTTCATTCTTGCATGAGAATAATAACAAGAATAACCTAAATCTGTAATCTTTTTAGCTAATAATTCCACTCTATTTGTTGAATTACAAAAGATAATTGCTTGATTAATTTGTAATTTTGAAAATAAAGTGTTTAAACAATGTAATTTTTGTCTTTCTTCCACGAAGGCATAATATTGAGTGATCCCCTTTAAAGTTAATTCTTCCATTAAATTAATTTCATAAGGTTTATTTAAATGTTTAATCATGAATTCTTTGACAGTTAATGGGAAAGTGGCAGAAAATAATAAAGATTGATGATTTTTTGGAAGGAAAAATAAGATTTGTTCAATGATTGTCTTGAAATCACGAGATAACATCTTATCAGCTTCATCCATAATAAACAATTCACATTGAGAAAGATCAGCGATCTTTCTAGAGGCTAAATCCAACACTCTACCGGGAGTCCCCACTAGAACATGAATAGTGTCATTTAATCTCAAGATATCATCTCTTAAATTAGTTCCCCCCGTGGTGACCATACAAGAAATTCCACAATGTTTACCTAAAGTTCTCACGACTTGAGAAGTTTGTAAAGCCAATTCTCTAGTTGGGACCATAATTAAAGCTTGAATCTTATTCAATTTTGGTTTAATCTTTTCCAAGGTGGGGATAACAAAAGCCGCAGTCTTACCTGTACCATTCTTAGCTCTAGCCAGAATGTCTCTGCCCGTGATGGCGACGGGAATAGCCTCTTCTTGAATAGGAGAAGGTTTTTCAAACCCGGCTTCAAAAATACCCATCAATAATTCTCTTTTTAAATAAAAATCTTCAAATGTGTTACCTTTTGTATTTAAGACATCATCAGTTTGTGGTCTTGTATCCTTTTTAGGGATATTCAATTGAGATTTCCAATCTTCACTCATGTTTTATACTAACTTTGGAGGGCAAGTACAAAAGATATATATATATATATATATATTGGGATGTGATGTGATGGAGGGGGTGAAATGAATGTTAATAGTATAATAAGATGTCTTTGTTGACTGGGAGATTTCAATTGCAATGTGTTTTTTTTCCTTTTTTCTTTCTGTGACAAGAAAAAAATTTGTGTGTGGCAGCTGCCGTGGTCACCGGGGACGGCGGGGTTGCCCGGCCGGAGCGCGGTGTGTGGGTGTATGCCACAGGGCAGAGCACGCAGCACACTCCGCTGTGCCCTGCGATGTCCACACCCCCACACAGCACACACGGCGTGCTTGCCCTCCCTTGAACCTGTTTCGCTGTGGGGCGAAGACTCAAATCACAGATGGTGTCTGCAGCATTATTCGGTCAGGTGGTTCAGTGTCCCTCTTGTTAAGTCCATTATGTGGGACTGCATTAATACCATCACTGCCACAATGGTCACAACGCCAAATAGTAACACACTCCTTGTCGTACACCTCCTCCTCACAGTATGTCTCTTACTAGCGGCACCTTCCAAAGCTTTGTTGGGGGCACCGGAATGTTGCCAACCAACATAAATAGAAATTGCATTCAAAACGAGAGATTCTACCAAGTCTATTGAAGATCTGACACAGTCCCACTTGCGTTCATCTTTATTTGTCTCACAGGTTCTACAAACATTTATAGCCTTGTGGCCAGTGGTAGTAGAAGACGCAACAAACGACCCCCAAAAGGGTACTTGAGTTAGAATTGGTGCATCTGGATTGAAATAAGCATACAGGGTCACCAAACTGGTATGAATCAGATCATAATATGGGAATGCACCATTCACACTTGCAATGAATAGTAAAAACAGATAAATGAATCGCATTGGCGTACTTTTATCTGTTTCTGGAATTCCATATCCCAAAAAGGTATGTCTATTCTTTCAAGGAAAGATACAAAATTTTGAATGACATAATGCCATCTTTCTACCAGAACATAAGTTGTAAAGAGCATATTGGACACTTAGATTAAATACAACACAAGCGATTGGAATCAAATTAAGCATGTAACTAAGAACTAGCATATTAATAAACCGTACATTGCATGTTTTACATGACTGGATCCAAGCTCTTTAGTGACTGTTTAACAAGGAAATGTCATGAAGTGGACATAATAAAAATAATTGAATCAATTAATACTAACTGAATGAGTAAATTATGCATTAGAAGATGTCGTGCATTATATGGCTATAGGTTGAAAATTCAAATGATCGAGCCCATTGTTTTATCATCCACTAAGTGTCAACTGTCGAACTGGATATTCGGCACCTAATTGTACCTCTTGTAGAGATAATATTAACGAATGTATCCACAAAGAAACCAGAACAAGATGATTATAAACAAATTATCCAAAAAGAATCATCGTGCCAAAGCTGTGGAGAGCGTAATATATAGTGAAGTATAGGACTATCTACTATTAAATACATACACTAGAGCATGGAATAGAAAATACAGTACTTTTAGGGAATGTTACAATAATATATGTTATATAGTGTATGGTGTTATACAGTTACAGTGGCTTGCTTGTGTGTGGCACACTACTCTGCGACACTGCACTGCTTCAAAATTGCTCGAGCGGGCCATCGCGTCAACGCGCATTGCAAACAATTTTCACAAGACGTTTAAAACTTTAAAAGACACCTCGAATGAGTGAAACAGATAACTATTACCTCTCTACTACACTCCCCCACACACCCCACACAAAATGAATAGTAATACAATTAGTGCATTTACTAAACATACAAACAATAATGACAACACCAATGCTTTCCATAGAAACACTCTACAAAGGAAAAATCTAAAACATTTAACACTACAGGGTAAAGAGAAGACTCCCTCCACAACAAAACATCATCACATACCGTCCATACACACCACCATCTCCTCTTCATCCCATCCAATACAAAATATTCAACATGGTTTACATTCTTTATCCATAAATAATAATAATAAGAGTAAATTTCAATCAGTGGGGCTTCGAAGAAATTTTAATCATCATTTAAATATTAATAATAATAAAGTGGATAATAATTCATCTCATAATAATATTTCTTTAGCTATTCCAGCACAATCCATTTCATTCACTTCATCCCCCACATCATCCTCTTTATCAACTTCCCCCATGTCATCTTCTGCATCTTCTTCTCCCTTGGATGCATCTTCAGTGTCTCCAAGAAAACCTAATTTAAAACATAATACTTCTGATCTTACCACAAATAAATTAAACCATATTCAAAAGATTAATTTATCAACCTCAACAGAAGAAGTAATTTTCAACCATGATTGTGTATATCAGTTACAAGATATGGTTAAACTGGGGAAAATCGGAGAAGGTAATTCCGGTACAGTGACAAAAGTCTTACATGTCCCCACGTCCAAAATACTTTGTAAGAAGACAATCCCCATCGAGAAAAATAATCAAATTATAAATCAACAATTAATTAGTGAATTATCAATCATGAAATCAATTAAACCACATCCAAATATCATCACGTTTTATGGTGCATTAATTAATCATTCCATTAATGATGAAATTGTGATATTAATGGAATATATGGATTGTGGGTCCTTAGACAAGATATTATCCATATACAAAAATTTTAAATTGAGGAAAATGACTCATGGAGATAAGACATGGTTTAATAATCCCATGGTCATATCCAAAATTTCATTTGCTGTATTGACAGGGTTAGCTTATTTATATTCAAATTATAAAATTATTCATAGAGATATTAAACCATCAAATGTATTAGTTAATTGTCATGGTGATGTTAAAATTTGTGATTTTGGTGTTTCCAAGAAGATGATCAATTCCATTGCAAACACATTTGTTGGAACATCAACATATATGTCACCAGAAAGAATCCAGGGGAACGTCTATTCGACAAAGGGTGATGTTTGGTCCCTAGGGCTTGTCATTATTGAACTAGTCACTGGCGAGTTTCCCCTGGGGGGTCATAATGATACTCCGGATGGGATATTAGATCTTTTACAACGAATTGTCAATGAAAGTGCCCCATGTTTACCACAAAATAATCGTGATATTTATAACTTCCCTTCTGAGATGGTAGATTTTGTCACAAAATGTTGTATTAAAGATGCAAAATTAAGAGCATCAATAAGTGATTTATTATCACATGAATTTATCTTACATTATAATTCAGATGATACATGTAATGAAGATTTTAAACTTTGGTGTAAAAAAGTTAGACATAAGATTAGAAAAGATAGACAATTAAGGAAAGATGCCATTGAAAGGGCAAAATTAGAGAAAAGACAATCAGAGAAGAAAACTCATCAACAATATTCTACATAATTTTGTAAGTATATAACGATATATGGTTACATTAAAGCATACCCAAGTTATTCTTTTAACTTAGTAGTTTCTAACCTCTTCCACATTTGAAACGTCTCTATGGATCTATATAGACCAAACATAACTACACCAGCACCAATGGATCTTAACGACACTCTCCACCATTTGGGGTGAATCTTATTATATTCTTGTATGGTCCATTTTGGATTACTCTTTCTTGTTGGATACCCACTTAATAAATATCCACCACCAGTTAATAGAAACAATGAATTAAATACATTACAACCCATACAATCTTCATCATTTATATCATTATTCTTATTAGCATCATTATTTTGAAAATTTTGAGATGGATTGAAAATCTTTAAAATATTACTGCGATCACTCATTAAAAACGTGTTGACGTGTCTTTGATCCCTTCGTTATCTATATAAATATGTACAGTTCGACCCAACTGCACAATAGAAAATGGTAGCTAAGAAGGAATTAACAAGTTTCCAAAAGAAAAGATTGGAAAACATTAAGAGAAATAATGATTTATTGAAAAAATTAAATTTAAATAATATTATTAATTTACCTAAAGAACAACCGACCAAACCATCAATTAATCCCAATAAGAAATCGGCATCTTCTAGCAGAAAGAAGGTTAAGAAGGAGAAACCGGTCGCGATACCAACAAGAAGATCCCGTAGATTACGAGGTGAAGCTGCTGAACCAAAACATGAAGATACTCTTAAATATTTAGATAGTAATTTAGAACCAAAATGGCATAATGTATCACCACCAGAAAATGATTTTGACGATGTGAAAATTATTGGTGATATTAAACTGACTGATATTATTAAGGATTCTGATCAACTAAATAAATTAAATTCAATTAAATTGTCAAGTGGTGATTTCTTTAATGAATTACGAGAATTTCAAAAGAAGAATGGTGTTAAGAGTGAAGATACTGATTTAAGTTATTTAGCTGATGAATATGATAAGATGGAGTTGATTCAGGCTAAAGTTATTTATGAAAGAATTGCCTCAATGTATATTCATCCAGAGAAATCTCAAAAAATTGTCATTGCAGGTGATATCTCTGGTAATATTGGTCTATGGAATGCTAACTCAAAACAGTTTACAGAAGATAATTATGATCCTGATGAAGATGTTACTAGATTCCAATTATTTCAGAAGAATGTGTCAAAGATTGATTGCTTCCCTACCAAACCAGACAATTTACTAGCAGCAAGTTATGATGGTAGAATTAGATCCATTAATTTAGAATCTTTACAAAGTGATGAATTAGTGACTTTAAAAAATGAGTATGATGATGCTTTGGGTGTTAGTGATTGTCAATTTAGTTATTTAGATCCTAATGTTTTGTTTATCACTACATTAAGTGGTGAATTTACTCAATTGGATCTTAGAGAAAATAATAATAATAAGAATGTAGAATTTAAAAGATTATCTGATAAGAAGATTGGATCCATGGCCATCAATCCACAATCACCATATCAAATTGCCACGGGTTCATTAGATAGAACATTGAAACTTTGGGATATTAGAAAGATGGTAAAGGAACCTGAATGGTCACAATATGATGATTTCCCCAGTCATGAAATTGTGGCAACTTATGATTCTAGGTTAAGTGTATCTGCAGTGTCATTCTCACCAAATGATAATACTTTGGTGTGTAATGGGTATGATGACACGATTAGATTATTTGATGTTGGGGAAGATAATTTACTAAAATCAAAGGAGTTAGAGCCTAAATTGACCATTAAACATAATTGTCAAACAGGGAGATGGACATCAATCTTAAAGGCCAGATTCAAACCCAATGAAAATGTGTTTGCCATTGCCAATATGAGTAGAGCCATTGATATTTACACAAGTGATGGACAACAGTTGGCACATATGCCTACAGCGACAGTCCCCGCTGTGGTAAGTTGGCATCCTTCACAAAACTGGATTGCCGGTGGTAATTCTAGTGGGAAAGTGTTCTTGTTTGCAGAACCACTTTCCCCAGAGGTCAAGAGTGAGTAAAATAGACAAGTGTCAGACACAGTAACGCATATAGATCTGTAAATATACGTTATATATAAATAAAAAGTGACAAGAGTAAATCCCCCACCCACAACATCAAGTATTCCTATATTCAATTACACAAACAATTCCCTGCAACACAGCAATCACAGGCCATGTTCCACAGTCGCCAACCACTCTGTGTCACCGTCTGTCATGGCAATACCACTTTGCCATCAATTTGTGTCGCTGTTTATTTTCACCGCCAAAATTTTTGCTGTTCCCCTTTGTTGACATTTTTTAATGCAAGAAAAAAAACATGAAAACACAAACAAACAAAAACATTGCTGCCTGTTTTGTGGTTTTTAATCTGTTGATCTGTTGCAAAAAACAGTCTAGAATATAACTGTTTAGATCTAGTCTGTGGTGACAACAAAGCTTTGTGATTTATATTAGTCTTTGGGATAGCTAAAAGTTTGACTCCATTTCTCTCCTTTAATAGTTGATTTATTCATCTCTCCATCTGTGAGGTACTATCATTCGCTACATCATGAATACTGAAACTAGAAAAACATTGGGTAAGAACCCATTTATAGAGACCTTCCCAGGAAACAGTAATAATAATAGCCAAGATCAACAACAGGATATAACGCAAGATATTTCAATGGATAAAGAAAATCAACCTCCATCGGATTATCTTGTTACAAAGAAAGCTCATCATTTGTCAAATGTTTTATCTAATGGGAATAATTCAAATCCATTGTCGAAAATTGTCTCTGGTACCAATAGAAATTCCTTCTCTTCTTCGTCGAATAGAGATTCTATATCTTCATTCTCAAGTTTGTCAATGCCTAAACATAGAACTGTTCTATCTGATGTAACGTCAAAGATTGAAAATAAACAAAATTTAGTTCCAGATAATAGTACAAAACTTCTCTCTACAACAGATAATATAAAACAAAATAGTGATGTCTCATCTCAAAGTTCTGATGATGACAATGATTCACATAAGTTAAAAATTCGAAGTAATAATGATAATAATATTCATGACAACAAATTTAGAAAGGAGGAAAATTATGGTGATGACTTGGTAGAGTCTGGTCAAGAAGTTAATGATTCTAATGAATATTCTGGTGTGGAAGAAGATGATAATAATGATATATTAAGAGAACCTTTACAACCTAAATATGATGAATCCACGAAACTTTTATTAGAAGAAAGTTACAATAAATACTATAGATCAATACCGGATCCTATGGATGAAGATACATACGATATTGTCATGGTGGCAGAATTGAGTAATGATATTTTCGATTATTTAAGACAACTAGAGGAAAAATATAGGCCTAATCCAAATTATATGCATTATCAACCAAATTTGAAATGGTCATATAGAAGAATCCTGTTAGATTGGATTATTGAAGTTCATAATCGATTTCAATTATTACCAGAAACTTTATATCTAACGGTAAACATAATTGATCGATTCCTATCCAAGAAGACAATAATCTTGGATAAATTTCAATTGGTCGGGGCATCTGCATTATTTATTGCCAGTAAATATGAAGAAATTAATTGTCCAACTTTAAAAGAAATTGTCTATATGTTAAATGGGACATATGAAAGAGAAGATATCATTGAAGCCGAGAGATATATAATAGATACATTAGAATTTGAAATTGGTTGGCCTGGTCCCATGTCATTTCTGCGAAGAATAAGTAAAGCTGATGATTACGAATATGATGTAAGAACTCTGGCCAAATATCTATTAGAATCAACACTAATGGATTCAAGATTAGTCTCTGCACAACCAAGTTGGCTTGCTGCAGGTTCATATTTTTTGAGTAGAGTGATTCTGGGTTATAATACATGGTCTCAGAGACATATTTTTTATTCTGGTTATACACAACAACAATTAATTCCATTGGCATCAATAATCTTAGATAATTGTAAGAATGCACCAGCTCATCATAATGCCATCTACGAAAAATATTCTCATCGTCGGTTTGGATCAAGTTCACAAATTGTCACTAGATGGATTGTCTCTACAGAAAAGAAGATTCATGACAGACCAGATCAATAATTGTCCTTCCAGAGTCTCATCTTATTTTTATTATTTTATTCTACATAACATTTCACAGTCATTTACACCGTCATTTGTCTTAATTTCATATACATATCTTTCAAAACATTTTATTCCTTCAATATTTAATATTTTTTTTTTCAGTTATAAAAGTTACTTGAAATAGCCGCCAAGGTTAGAAACCAAGAAGAACTACAAGGGCACAGTGAACCTGTTGGTAAGTCTACGGGGTACGTATTTACAATGGACGCTATTCAAGAAACCCAATCACACGAGGACCAATATTTAACAAATTACAGTTTTAGCGCAGATGCAGAAATTATCATGTGTATAGAAGTCATGGACAAAACATTTGGAGTCTCTGTATTGGATTGTGCCACAGAGACATTAAAAGTCTTTCCCAGAGATTATATATTGAATATCAAATATGAATCAGAAGAGTTTCAAAATCAAAGAGGAAACAAATATTGTACTGAAATTAATATAATTATTGGTCAACTTATTAATGATATGTCACCAACTTTATGTCTTGTTTCAAGCAGGTTAACCGAGGATTGTTTTAATTTCCTGACTGAAAAATGTAGAGAAATTAATTGTAAGTTAGAGTTACAAAGTAGTCAATATTTTAAAAGAGTTAATGAAATTATGTTACTGAAATTTGAAACTAATGAAGAAAATTCTTTGCTTGAGAATTTGATATCCAAAAAGGGAGAAGAAACGAAATGTACAGTGGCTACAATTGGTTGTATCATTTATTTCTATATTCAGTGTATGCTATTGGATGATACCCATACTGAAGGGGAAGAGAATAATTACAATGTAACTTCTTCTATTACTCAACTTAAGGTAATTGCTATTAAAGATAGAATGCTGCTAGATGATGACACTTTTACCTCGCTACAGATTTTCCCAATGGCACAAAAAGTTGGATGCGATAGAGCTATTACTTCAGGTTACTGTAGTGTTTTCGATTTGTTAGATCATACTTCGTCCAAATATGGTAAATCCCTCTTGGAATCGTGGTTAACTTTTCCTCTAACAGATATTACTCAAATTGAAAGAAGATATTCAATGCTAAAACTATTAACTGATAATCAAAATAGTCTGCTGTTTGATGAATTGAAAAATTGTATTAAGAAATGTCCAGATACTTTTATTATTGTAAATCAATTAAGAGAGGGGAAAGATACTTCGCAAACATGGTTTAATATGGAAAATTTTTTAATTAATGGTATTTCTTTATTTCAAATTATTTGCTCCCTTAAGAATCAGGATCCAAATAATCTAATTGCTAGAATAAAGGCAAATATAAACAATAAAAAATTACACCATTTGTTAAAGATACTTCAAAATGTGATTGATTTTGAAACTTCAAGAGATTTGAAAAGAATTATAATATTGGATAGTATAGATAATAGGTTAAAAGAACTTCGTCTGATTGCAAGTCATATTGAAGATTTAATCGTGGAAGAATCTAATGTCACAGAAAATATTTTATTAGACGTATTGGGTGAAAACCAAAAGATTATTATGCAGGATAATATGCAAGATAAACTTACTAATGCTTTATTTTTTCCTGAATTGGGGTTCTTAATTGCAATGAATATCACTGTAGAAACTTACTTTTCTGCGTTTGATAGTTTGGGATGGGAAGAATTTTTTAGAACTGATTCAGATATTTATTATCAAACAAAGGAGACAAGATTATTGACCGAAAAATATGGGAGTATTTATTCAACTATTTCAGATCTTGAAATTGAAATATTGTACAATTTAAAACAAGAAATACTTTCAGAAGCAAAACTGTTATGTTCATATTTTGAATTTATTGGTGAATTAGATGTTTATCAATCATTTGCAGATGTTTCCAAACAACGAAATTATATTCAACCAGAGTTATCTGAAAATGATTGTTCAATAAATATAGCTCAAGGTAGACATCCACTGTATGAGACTTTCATCGAAAACTATATTCCAAACGATATTAATTTTAATGGTGGTAAATTCAATGATCCCTCATGGGTTACCCACAAAGATGAAAGAATACAAATAATCACAGGCCCAAATGCTTCTGGCAAAAGTGTTTTTTTGACCCAAATTGGATTGCTTACTTATATGGCTCAAATAGGTTGTTTTATTCCGGCTCTTAGTGCAAAAATAGGAATTGTAGATAGGATATTAACAAGGATAAGGACACAAGAAAGCATTTCAAGGTTAGAAAGTTCTTTTGAATTAGATTCTAAACAAGTTGCTAATGCATTAGCTCTTTGCACAGAAAAAAGTTTGATTTTAATGGATGAATTTGGGAAAGGAACAGATGTTACAGATGGACCAGCATTATTTGGTGCCATTATACTCTATTTATCAAGAAAATTGAACTGTCCAAGAACCGTTGCCTGTACACATTTCCATGAATTATTTAATTCAGATGTGCTCACTGAAAACATTCCAGGTGTAGCTCTTCATCAGACTGAAATTATACAACCAAAAGGTGATATTATAATTGACGAAGGAATTGACGACAATATGGGAATAACGTTTTTGTTTAATATTAAAAGAGGTATCTCAAGAAATTCTTTGGGTATTTATTGTGCTAAGCTTTGTGGTATGAAGAAGGAAATTCTTGAGAGAGCAAACTATCTCAATCAAAGGTTAGAGAAAGGATTAGACGTATTTGAAGAGTTTGAAAGCTTAACTGACGAAGATATGCAAAATTTTGCTCGAAAACAGAATATCATAAAAGCCTTCTTATCTTGGGACTTGGACCTTGAATACAATACAAGCAGTACCATTTTGAAAAAGAAATTGGCAAATATTCTATCAGGTGAAGCTGTACCGATGGGATTGGGTGAGATACCATAATCTGCAATAGGCAATGCGTACGCTTTTCTTTACATGAATTTTCTTTTTAGATAATATATATAATAATTATGTTACAAAAAATGATATCTACTAGGCAAATAGTACTAAATTAATGCCACAATGGTGTTTTTTTTGAAAATGCAATGAGTGTTCTAATTCTTAAACTTGACAGATCTTGTCAAATTCTTCTTAATACCAGTCTTTTCACCTTCATATACGCCAGCTTGACCACCAGAGTAAACAGCTCTAACAGATTTAAGTTTCTTTTGAGCCTTTTCATATTTCTTTCTCTTCTTAACACGTGAGTTTCTGTTATCCTTCTTTCTCTTTGGTGTTAGACCCTTGTTCTTCAATATTTGGTAATTGATTGCACGTTTGCCATCTTCTCCTACTTCTTCAATAGCTTCGGCCAATTTACCTTCTCTAGCAGCTATCACTGCTGTTTTATGTGCATCCATACGACTTTGCTTTCTCTTTTCTCTGTTTCTTTGGATTTGGTTATAGTAATCATTTGTGCTTTCGTTATTTACAGAGTTCGATACGGCCTCTTCTTGTGAATCGTAATCCTTATCATCTAAATCGGCACCGTTCTTATCATGAAGACCACGCTTCCTAGCTTCTTCCAATAATCTTTGTTGTCTTTCGTACAATCTTTCCTTATATGGAATATCATCATCACCAGCAAATCTATCAGTCTTCTTATGAGCTTGTTGGTCAATCTTAGCAGTGTAGAAACGTAAGGATCTCTTTCTTCTCTTCTTTTCTTGAGCATCAACATCTGCTATTTCAGATTCAATGAAATCATCAACAACTTCTTTACTAGCTTCTTTATCCGAAGAATGCTTCTTTTCCACACGGGATTGGGTAACGTATTCTTCAAAATCATCCAAATCAGCTGCATCACTGTCTTCCTCTTCCTCTTCCTCTTCACCATCAACTTCCATATCATCATTGCCCTCATCTGCACTGATATTTTCTGGAATATTTTGCAAAATATCATTATCAATTTCCTCAACACTACTAATTTCTTCGTCAGATAATTGTTCTTGTCCTTCTTCATCTTCTGCATCGAAATCATTTGGAAGTTCACTGGCTTGTCTCCAAACTTCTTTAGATGTAAGAATAGCTTCCATAACTGGATGGTCTTTCATTGTAGTAAATTCTTCATTATTATTAAACTCATGAGATAGGATACCTAGATATGCTGCAATGGTTCCAAGATAGGTAGAAAGAGCCATAGATTTTATCTTGATAAATTCTGATTCTTTTTCCTTTTTTAACCCATCTAGTACTGGGGTCAATTCTGTAAGTTCCTTACATAACGGTAAATATTCTGGGAACATCGTCTTGAAATAATTTTTCTTAGATTCTTGGTCCATCTTACGAACATCTTTAGAGGAAACATTAGATTTCTTTTGGTTAGTGGATGTTTGAAATTCAGATACATCGAATTCGTTAGCATTCTTCACCCATTCTTCTTCTACTTCATCTTCAAGGTAATCACTCATGTTCAACTCTTGTAAATGCTTCTTTTGTTGACGTAAAGCTTCCTTTTCAATTTCTTTAGCGGCTTCATCGTCATCCAAGTCATCAGCACCATAGTAATCATTCTTGGTTGCACCCCATGCATTTTCATCACCTTCAACATCTTCTAGTTCTCCGTCTTCCAATGGTTTTTGGTCATCTCTAAGATTTCTACCAAAGACTTGTCTGTATGCCTTTTCACCATCTAATTCGTCATTTTCACCAGAATCGCTATCATCACTGATACCCATAACTTCTTCCTCTTCATCATCATCAAGTTGATCCTCATCAGATTCGTTGTCTGGTCTATGTAAAGTTGAATTCTCTAATAAAACCTTTTCATTTTTAGCAGCAAAGGCATCCACTTCATTCAACCCATATGGATCTTCTTCTTCCTGTGTAGAACGTTTATTTGCCCCGGCCATGACTTAGACAAATGTAATGTTACTTATCTGGGTGGGAATATAGTTATATTTATCCTGCTTTTGGTTTATTTTATTCTTTATTTCTAAATCATTAAGGCGATGAGATGAGTGCAAAAAAATTTTTTTTCTTCGTTAATTGTTAATCTGAAAAATTGCAAATACAGATCATCGTCAAAAAAAACAGAGTGATATTATAAATCGAATCCATCAAAGCACAGTTGTTTATAGAGTCATTGACATCACTGTGTGCAAATAGAACAAGATATCAATACTTATATATTTTTCAATTGGATTAAAATGAGTTCTGGACGTTTGCCTTCATTAAGAGATGTTGCACCAGATGCCTTTGGTGCACCAAGTAAAAAGAAGACTCAACTGAAATTCAAACCAAAAGCTGGTACTAGAAGAACCAAAGAGGAAAGAGAAGCATCTGCCTTACAGGTAAAAGCTGAAGCTCCTGTTGAAAAGAAAGATTTTAATAAGAGAAATCAACAAAATAATTCAAATCAACAAAGACAAAGACGAGTTCCCAAATATTTAAATAATACTCATGTCATTTCATCTGGTCCATTAGCGGCAGGTAACTTTGTTGGTGATGATTCTCGTGGTGGTAATGGTGGTTCCAGGAGGGGTTTTGTTAAAATGGAAGGGGATAGTTCTTCCTTAGTCAAAAAGGGTTTATTAACTATTGAAAATGATGCACATGATTCAGATAATGAAGGAAGTGGTGATGAAAAGCCTGACTCGAAAACTCATATTGCTAAATTTAATATGGGTAGAGAATATAAAATTGGACAAGATGCATTTGATGAAGATGAATTAGAAAGTGATGTGGAATTAGACGAAGAAGCCCTAAAGGCTAAGAGAATAGAAGAATTATTCCCAGTGAGACCTATTCGTGTAAGACATGATGATATAGATGCTTTGAAAGAGGAAATGCAAGAGTCATTGACTGAACCTGCTACTCGTGAAAACACTCCAGCTGCTCCATTGATAAAATCAGAAACCACTAATACTTTGAATGATGCTCTTGCAAAGAAAAGAGATCAATTACAGGATAAATTAACAAACTTGAATATTGATCCTGAATTCCAATCTCTTGATGCAGAAGAAACTCGAAAGGAACTTGTTCAAATAACTACCGACCACCAAAAGCTTGCTAAGAAGTTAACCAAATTAAATGACAAACCTCATAAATTTATGTTATTCCAGTTACCATACACTTTACCAGCATTTAAAAACGTTGCCACAAAGGCAGAGGAACCAGTAGAGAGTACACTAAAGGAGGAAAGTACTGAAAGTAGTGATTCTAGTAAACATTCAACTACAAAGAAACCAAAACATAAGAAGTCTAAAAAGAAGATAGAGGCAGTTCCACAGGAAGAATTGACAGGTAGAATTGGTTCATTAAGGGTCCATAAATCTGGTAAAATTACTGTAAAGATTGGTGAAGTAGTTATGGAAGTTGGGAGAGGAGCTGAAACATCTTTTATTCAAGATTTAGTTGCATTAAGTGCAGAAGAGGAAGAAACTCCTACCGTAGAATATCTAGGTAGAATTGACGAGAGAATTATAGTCACCCCCAAATTTTAACTATAATAACAACTTCATAAACCACCGAATAGACAGAGACGAGCCCACTGAGTTTTAGTTAAAATTCTTGTTCAATTATATAAAAAATATAATCATAAAATGCGCATATTATAAAGTATAAACATACAGCCGAAACAGTTAAAACCTTACCAATCACCCACGAACCTCTCAATCGATGGTTCCAATGACATTCGTAGGTTTAAAATCTTTTATATTTTGCTTTAAAATGTAGTAAAATTAACCGCCCAGCAGAATTTCCAATTTAGTTAATTTCATCAATTTTCATTTTGAATTACATATAAAATTCAAAATTAAGGCATATTTTATTCATAATATATTGAGATAACGACTTTAGCTAGAGAAAGTGGATTATATGCCCTGGTTCAAGTGAAATAAGTGTACTAAGCATGAGCTATGGAAATAAGCATAATGACTTCAAACCAGAGGATGAAGGTACATCCCACCGGGATCAGGGGAAGAATACTTTCTTATCAAGAATATTTGGATTAGAAAGTGCTGAAGCTAAAAGGTTAATGGATACAGAAGAAATGAGTGCTTTCCCCTTGGTAACACAAGATGTTAGTGAGTCTAGTAAGATTCATAGTGAAGTTACTCCCTCTCCATTGAATAATATAGAATTTAATAGACATTTTCATACTAGTGAGGAATATGATACAAGGGTCCCAGAGTCAGACCAAGATTCATCCTCAGAAGAGGGTAATATCGATTTGGCTGAAACTGGATCATTTTCAAGTAACTTACTAAGGTCCCAAGCTGAATCTTTCATTAAAAGTGAGCGAATTAATGGCAGTGATGACAGCTTAGAATCCATTCCAAAGATAGGACAATTATCCTTTATTGATAATAACTCAGATCATACACCTGAAAGATTTAAGAATGATACATTTTCATCCAATAATTCAACCAAACCCGGAGAACAAGATGGTCATGAACCTAGCTTAAATACTGATAAACAAAGATATCCTCATTTATTTAGCAAATATTTAAGTAAAAAATCGCAACCTAATGAAGCACTTTTCACTCCCTTGGATAATCAGTATGAGAGGAGTAGACTTCAACCGTTGGATAATAACCTTAATATTGAGAATGAAACAAAAAGTTTTATTTTCCAAAATAATGCTAGGAATGATACCAATGCTAATAATAAAAGAAGGCCCAATATTCTCCGAAATATTACTGTTCTTAATAATACACCGTTAAATAAGATTCACACACTAAACCCTAAAGAGAAAGCATTGTGGAAATGGGCAAATGTTGATAATTTAGATACTTTTTTACAACATGTCTACAATTACTACTTGGGGAATGGGTTTAGTTGCATCATGCTACAAAAATTTTTGAACCTGTTAACTTTAATATTTGTGGTTTACATTTCTACTTACCTGGGTTATTGTATTGAATATTCAATTTTATCAAAAGCACATAGTTGGACTGATATTTCTCAACCTCAATGCTACAAAAATAATATTACTGGCCTTGTAAAAGCATTTTTGTGGATTTTTTATGTGTTTGTTGTTTTAAAAGTGATACAACTATATTTTGACTATAGAAATCTTGTTGAAATAAAAAGTTTTTATAATTATCTATTGAACATTTCTGATGATGAATTACAAACTATACCATGGCAAAATGTGATAAAGCAAATTGTTTTGTTGAAGGAACAAAATGCTCTTACAGCAAATGTTGTTGAAGTTAAAGCTAAGAATAGAATTAGTGCCCATGATGTAGCCAATAGAATAATGAGAAAAGAAAATTATTTGATTGCCCTATTCAATAATGATATTTTAGACTTATCATTGCCTTTGCCTTTTTTGAAAACAAATATTTTAACCAAGACACTTGAGTGGAATATTAATTTATGCATAACAGGATATATGTTTAATGAAGCTGGCTTTGTTAAACAAAATTTTTTAAGAACTTCACAAAAGAGTTACGTCAAGGAGGAATTACAAAAGAGATTTATGTTAGCTGGTTTCTTAAATATTGTCCTTGCTCCATTTTTGGTTTCTTATTTTATCCTTCTTTATTTCTTCAAATATTTCAATGAATACAAGACATCACCTGGTTCTATCGGTGCTCGTCAATATACTCCCTTAGCAGAATGGAAATTTAGAGAATACAATGAACTATATCACATCTTTAAGAAAAGAATTGATTCAAGTATACTGTTGGCTGATCAGTATACAAATCAATTTCCAAGAGAAAAATATAACCTTATTATGAAATTTATTGCATTCATCTCTGGTTCATTTGTTGCCATTCTTGCAACACTAACCGTTTTCGATCCAGACTATTTCTTAAATTTTGAAATCACAACTAACAAATCTGTTTTATTTTATTTAACCCTATTCGGGTCGATATGGACGATTGCTCACAATTCTATCTCTAAAGAATATAATGTATTCGAACCTGAAGAAAAGATAAAAAGGTTAAGTGGATTTACTCATTATTTACCAAAAGAATGGGAAGGAAGATATCATACAGAAGAAGTTAAAGATGAATTTTGCCAACTTTACAACCTGAAAATTATTCTACTACTTCGAGAACTAGCAAGTCTCGTAACAACCCCATTTATTCTTTGGTTTTCTTTACCAAAGTCAACTGATGCCATAATTGATTTCTTTAAAGATTCTTCAGTTTACGTTGACGGTCTTGGTTATGTATGCAAGTTTGCTATGTTTGAAGGTGTGAAGACTAATGGAAAAGGTTTACCAGATAATATATTGGCATCCCAAAAGCTAAACTATATAAATGCAAGTGGAAATTTTGACAATAATGAGACACAAGCTTTAAATAAAATGATGCAATCCTGCTTATATTTTGCTGATGATTATGAGAATAATGATAAAGCACTCGGTAAATATCAACTCCCACATAAACATTTCACAGAAGAGACTGATAATAAAGTAAATACTGCTCGTAATTATTCATGGAAAAAGCAATTTAAACCTGGACAACGACCAGAATTGTTCAATACAAACAAAGTTGCTAAGGGAAAGAATAAACATATGGCGACTTCCAAGAAGAAGAAATCTGCGTATCCAGATGTCACAAACGATTCATTTATTAAAATGTCAACATCTTCTTCTCATTTTAACCGTTTTTCTGAAAATAGTAGTAGAATGGAACCTATAAGGAGAGAAGGGGTCCTAAAATTAGTTAAAGAATATTATGAACAGTCTAATGTTTAGAAAAATATTATATATTCAAGTTATTGCCCTATTATTTTTATTGGATTATTGATCGAGTTGTAATAGCATAGGGATACTCTTAAAAAGTTAAATGATTATAATTGATTAAAATCCCTATGCTCGATTTGTTTTTATTTTACAAAATTTATAAATGCTCATATTAAATATGTTATATACTATATTAAATCAATTATTTCTTACCAGTACGAAGTCTCTTTTCTCTTTCATATTTATTCTTTTCAGCACCTTCTTCGGTACTAATAGTGTTATAAATATGTGCCATCTTAGCATGATATTCTTCATTAGCTTTCTTCTTTTCAGTAATTCTTTGTCTAGCTTCAAATTTAGCATCTTTACGAATTTCTTTCATAGTAAATTTACGCTCTTTCTTAATTTGTGCTTTGATCTTATTAATTTCATTTCTTGTTCTATCTGGATCATAAGATTTCTTATCTGGATTGAAGTTTTCTTCATATTTAGGAGCATTAGATGGGATAGACATTGGCTTGTGATCTTGTAATGTTAATGGTACATGCTCATGGAATTTTTCCAATTTATTTAATTTATTCAAGATGGTCTTGGCTATCGTTAGGGTTTCAAATTTAGTAACGTATTGTGATAGCAAGGGTTTAATGGTAACAATTATTTCTGGGAATGCAGGAAGATTTTTCCAAATGTTAGATACACAAGCGTCTAATGATGAAAGAGTGTTTAAAAAGATTGTCTTTTGGAATTGAAGTGATTGATTCTTGGTTTCATTGAATATATCTTGTAACTGTATTATAATTAAATCCTCCTTTTCAAATTTGGTATCTGATTTAATAATCAATTCATTTGTATCAATTCTAATTTGAGATTCTTTATCAAGGTCGATGAAGGAAGCTAAGACTTTTTCAAAGAAACCAGTCATTTCAGGGATATATCTCTTTGACATTCTTTGATATTGTAAAAGAATATTAACAATGACTGAACCAAATGCAAATTTGGACAGAGTATTGTATTTAACTTGTTCCAAAAATTCTGACATTAAGATAACACACGAGGTAGCAACAATATGATAATGATCAGATGTAGAAAAAATTATACCTACAACGATGAAAAACATTAAATCGCTGTTAGAAAGTTCATTGAAATTACCTGATCTAAATCTGGATTGAACTTCTTTAATAATGATTCTACATTCAGCTGATAGAGCCATACCATATTTTTCCGCTAAGGTCTTTAAAATAGAGATTAGAGATTCTTGAGCTTGTTTAAATTCAGAGACATCATCAGAATAATCTTCATTGGCTAAGAATAGGATATGTCTTAAAAGAACAGTGGTGAATTTGGCGACACGTTCTTTATTCCCCTCAGCTAACTTTGGTTGATAATCTCTAATAATCTTTCTCACTAATTTTGGATGATCAGATAATGGGGATTTCTCTAAAGTTTGTAATAACTCAGCATGTGTAGAGGGACAAGAAACCTTTTGGTTAATGAATCTATTGTTAACTATTGAGTTTTCATCATCTTCATTCTTATCAAATTTAATATCATCATCAGAATCAGCAATATCCTCTTCTCCCTCTTCATTTTCTCCATCACTTTCCCAAAATCCATCATCTAAATCTTCAACACCCTTTTCTTCACCTTCTTCATCCACAAGCATACCATTCATACGATCTAATCTTTGTTGTTCCAATTTCTTTCTCTTTTCATCTGCCTCCTTTTGTAATTCTTCCTCGGTCTTGGTTCTATCAGCAGGAACAGCTCTTTTCTCTAATAATAATTTCTTAACATTCATGTCATAATCAATATCCGTTTCAGCTTTTGGTTCAGTGACATCTTGTTTTGGTTTATTCTTCGTGGAAGAAAATAATTCAGCCATAACGTCATCGAATTCTTCATCAACGTCGTCAATGTCGTCTTCTAATTTTCTTTGAGCCTTTTGTCTCTCTTGTTTATAAAATTTAGATTTGGAGATAACTTCTTGCATGACTTCAGCTTTAGTCTTCTTTCTTGGTGGTTCGTTAGTGAATCCCAAAGAATCTTCGTCATAAAGACCTCTCTTACCACTTTCTTCCATCTCGTCTAAGTCATTGGTGTTGATTGCAGTACCTAAATGAGTCAAGTTATTACCATACATATCAATATCATTATTACCAAACTCATTATCTTCATCGTCATCCAAATTGAATAAATTTGATCTCTTCTTTGATTGACTTTGTCTTTCCCTTGTGAATCTTTCTAGCATTTTTTCTTCTTCAGTTAAATTCTTATCTCTTTCACCAAATCTTCTATCTTGAATCCCACCACGTCTATTCTTCAATTGTTTCTTCACTTCATAAGCCTTTAATCTTTGTTCTTCACCAACTTGTTTTGAAATCCCAGGTTTCCCTACTGCTACTCTTCCATTAGTTGGATCTGTCTTATACAATTTCCCCTTTGTGTTTTTAACTTCAAACGGATTAAACTGTTCTCTGATCTTATTAAGGGTCTTAGCCTTCTCCTCACGATCATATTCTTTAGCTTGTCTCTTGGAATTCTTCTTGTTCTTCTTAATATTTGTTTGACCTGTAAGTCCATGAGCCTTCAACGTGGCTTTCAAATTTTTCAACTGCGAACCGGCCATCCTTATTTGAATTCTTTGATCCACTTACCACCTTGCAACCAACTTCCTAGGACTTCTCATAACTTCCTATAACAACTACTATTAATATTCAATATTTCTTATAAAAATTGCAAAGCTCATCGCAGAAAATTTTCCAATTTACCCGGAATCTCAAAAATTATTGCAAAAGTTCCAAATTTGAATTTAAAGTGGCAATATTTATTATGTAACCACAACAAACACCACAGGACAACCAGTGCCAAAACCAACCGCAAGATGTCCAGAGATGCACCTTTGAAAGCCGAAAGAGATTATGCTGATGTATTGAAGGAGGAATTCCCCAAGATCGACCAATTGGTGGCCACAAATGAGGATTATTCTGAACCATTAAATCAATTGCTTGTATGGGAGAAGAAGACAAGACAGGCCGCAGATTTAGCCTCTTCTAAACAAGTGTTGGAGAAAATTGTGGATATGCTTGTGGGGAAAGAACAATGGGATGCTTTGAATGAACAGTTGACTTTATTGGCTAAGAAACATGGTCAATTAAAATTATCTATTCAATATATGATTCAAACTATTATGAAATATTTGCAAGATCCACAGACTAAGATCGAATTAAATGATAAGATTAAAGTTATTGAAACTATTAGAACTGTGACAGAAAATAAGATCTTTGTCGAAGTGGAAAGAGCTCGTGTGACCCGTGATTTGGTCCATATTAAGAAATCTCAGGGGAATATTGAAGAAGCTTGTGATATATTATGTGAATTACAAGTGGAAACGTATGGGTCTATGGAAATGTCTGAGAAAATCGAGTTTATCTTGGAACAAATGGAACTTTGTATTCTAAGGGGTGATTTCTCACAAGCTACAATCTTATCCAGAAAGATTTTGAAGAAGACTTTCAAGAACGTTAAATATGAATCATTGAAATTAGATTATTATAAATTATTGATTAAGATTGGTCTTCACAAGAGAGATTATTTAGAAATTGCACAATATTATCAAGAAATTTATCACACTGATTGTGTTAAAGAAGATGAAAGTAAATGGAAAGATGCATTAATTCATATTGTTTATTTCTTAATCCTGTCCCCCTATGGTAATTTACAAAATGATTTAATTCACAAGTTAGAACTAGACAACAATTTAAAGAAGTTAGAAGTTCAAGAATCAATGATTAAATTATTTACCACTAAAGAATTAATGAGATGGCCAAATGTACAACAAACTTATGGTTCAGTGTTGAAGGAAGATCCTGTGGCATTTGGGGGTGATGATAGTAAACATCATTGGGAAGAATTACAAAAGAGAGTCATTGAACATAATTTAAGAGTCATAGCAGAATATTATTCCAGAATAACTTTAAGCAGATTAAATGAATTATTAGATTTAACCGAAGCTGAAACAGAATCCTTCATCAGTGATTTAGTTAATCAAGGTATAATATATGCTAAAGTGAATAGACCTGCCAAGATTGTCAATTTTGAAAAGCCCAAAGATTCGAGTGAATTACTAAATGAATGGTCAAATAATGTGGATGAATTGTTGGAACAAATTGAAACCATTGGCCATTTAATCACCAAGGAGGAAATTATGCACGGTTTGAAAGCTTGAAACACCATATCTTCTTATATAAAATCTATTCAATTACACCTTTAATTACTGATATCTTCTACGTATCTTTTTTTGCAGTAAAGGTAAAAAAAAAAAAATAACGTATCTTGAAAAAGGATTCTGAAACATACTGTTAAAGACAAGATTTGAATGAATATTTTACTACCAATTCCACTATATATACCGCTAGGACACAAATATATATATGTTTGAGATAATATGTTAATCGATCCACTGTCTCCAAACGAATCTAAATATGAACAAGATGAAATTGTAAAATTTTGGGATTATATGGAAGGTTTATTACAACCAAGTCCGTCCAAACCATCACCATCTGTGACAAATAATATGGCCAATTCCTGCTTGGTTAATTTTTTAAAGGTATCTACTGATCAATATAAGGAATTTATTAATAGCGATAAGGATATTTATAGAATTGCTTTAATGTTAACCGAATCGCAAATATTCCAAAAAAATAAAGATTTTTGTATCAGTAAATTGTTATCCCTATTGAATATTGATTTATTGGAATTGAACATGAAGTTTATCATTAGTTATATCTTACTTTTCCAAACTAAGAAGGATTTAAATTCGGTAGAAATAATGTTAAAATATCAAGGGTTTACTGTAATCTACAACACTTTATACACTCAATTTGCATATTTAGGTAAATATGGGGAAACAAATAATATTTATGGTGCCAACCCAGATATGGGAAAAGAATTGACTGAGATTGATATCGGTATCATTGACGAAATGAAACAAATATCTACTGTATTGATGGATATTATGTTTCAAATCTTTAAATTTTGTAAATGTTCCATTACCAATGTTCAACTAGTAGATGATTTTTTTGTTCATTTTATGATTACCTCAATTAGATCTGATACTTTAGATGATCTATTCAATAATGCAGAATTTAAATTATTACTTGCATTAAATGAACAATATATGATGTTTAATAAAGATTACACTATTGAAAATAAAGTGTTAAAATATTTGGTTAATGATTCTGTGAATAAGAATTTTACAGAGTTGTTGTTATTAAAGTTTAACAGAATTAAAGATGCTACTTTACAAATTATGATATGTAAAGCGTTGTATTTAATCTTATCACATACATCACATCACATCGCTGAAAGATTTTTCTATCTAAACGATTTAAATGTCTTTGTGGATGTGTTAATTAGAGAATTACAAGATATTTCAGATCAAGATGAAGTATTAAGAAATACATTCTTAAGAGTATTAATCCCATTATTGAAAAATACAGAATTAAATAATACACATTATAGAAAAGAAGATTTAATACGGCTATTACAATATTTATGTGATTTAGACAATATTTGTTCCAATGATAATATTTTACCTGAACATAAGATAACTGTTAAATTAGCATTTAAATGTTTAAATGAAGTCCCATGGTTAGCCAATTCACAACATCTTGGGGATGAACCAGAAAGTCCATTAAATAGTGGAATGACGAGTCAACCACAAAGTAGAGCATCTAGTATTACAGCAATAGCAATGTCATTTGGTTTAAGGAAATCAGAGACAGCAGAATCATCCTCGTCATCAATTAGTAATAATAGTACAATAGATATTAATAAGAGTCCATTATCTAGAACCAATAGTAACAATCATTTATTTGTCGGTGCACCTGATGTATCAGCAGAATCTCTTTGGCATAGAAAGAATAAACCTGTTCCACCTCCGCCTCCACCCCCATCTAGAAAGGTTTGTGGTGCGACTACTACAAGTGCTCCAGCCACAACCACAAATAATGGTAACGGTAGAAGTCGAGTGATTGCACATATGATGGGAGTACGCCAATAATTGGTTAATACATAAAGATCTCATTAATTTAATGACAACACACAAAAACATATAGAGTATGTAGTTGTATTTATAATATATAAAAATATCGCAAGTGAATGGATAATTAATTATCCACTAATCTTGCAGTCTTTTCATCAAATTCAATTAAACCCTTTTCTTCCTTTAATTTACATTGTACAAGGATTAATAAATTGTATAACATTTTTAATACAGGTGTCTTAACACCATATTTTTCTGCTAATTTAATTGGATTACCTAAGATAACTTCTAATTCCATTAATTGATGTTTTTGAACATCAACACACATTGATGGCTTAAACATAATATTTCTAGTAATATTAGTGAAAAATTCAATAATTTGTTCATCTAAGATAATACCTTCCGCGGCAGCAATGGTAATAATTTCTCTCATTGCAGGTCCATAAATTTCCACTTCAGTAGATTTTTTATCCTTAGCAAATTCCAAAGTTCTTGGAACATCTAACCCAACCAATGCAGTGGTAGTATTGATTGCTGCATTATAAAGTAATTTTTTCCATCTAGAATAACGAACTCTTTCATCAAATTCAATTGAATTTAATCCTTCATTTAAATATAACCCAACAAATTTCTTTGCTGCATTAATGGCATCTTTATCTGAAGCACTAAAGGACCCCACACTTAAATGTTCATGCCCTTGTTGATTAATGTGACCCATACCAATCTTGGTTGAACCAATAATTTGAATACCTGATAACATATTATAATTATATTTGGTCTTATCAAATGTAGATAACACATCAGATTCAATTTCAATCCCATTTTGGATTAAAAGAATGTTAAATTTTTTATCTGGATGTTGTAAAGATTGATTTTCCATTATTGGTTTGATTATCTCAGGGACACGAGATGCAATGGGTCCATCAGGTATATTCTTGGTGGTGACAATAACATATTCATAAAATCTTGATGGGTCCTCTTCAATGGCATGCTTAACATCCTTGTACAAATGGTGAGGTTTCCAATTTTCATATTCCCCATAGTCACAAGAGGAGATCTTGTACCCATTGTCAATAACGTGGTTATAATCTGATCTCACTACAAGGGACACTTCAGTCTTGCCACAATGGAATAAAGAAAGTGCAGCAATGACACCCACACCACCTGCGCCAATGACAATAACGTTTGGTTTCCCTTCTGTTGTGCTCATTCTAATGCAATTACCAGCTTGTTTTACCTCTTTAACGGTCCTTTCCCTTACATGATTCACTGCATACAAATTCCTTTAAATCTTCAAATTCCACTTTTATTTTTTCGATATTGAAATCTCGAAATCTTGAAGCTTTGCAGTCTTGAAAGGGAAGTTTTGACGTGACGCAAGTGGCGGGAAGATGGAAACCATTACAGTCAGTCTGTATTGAAACTGACTGTATGTGGTGTGAGGGACTGTACGATTAACTCAAAAAGAGTAGAGCTACCCAGTGAACAAGTTGGCTAGAATTAATATCCATCAAATAAAAGCCTGGTTTCACTTTCAATTTCTACTCCTAATTAGAAGAATAAAACTACGCTACACCCCCTATACACCCATGGTAAACAACTAACCTACACAACATCCCACTACTTCACCCTTACCCTAGTTGTTGCTGGACGGATGTCACCACTGTTATTACTGCTTCAAAACAGAGTTGCCGCCATCACATCACACGACTCCATTTTTTTTCATTTGACAAATTTTGTTGTGGAAGAAGAGCAATAAATTGATATTTGATTGTTAAAAGCAGTGTGAAGAGGTGGTAATTGCCTTGCTTTTTGGTGGTATTAAAACATCCCAGTTGAATACATCGTTTCCCCCCGTTTAACCTCTACCCACATTATGTCCGCAGTTGCCACTTCTAAAGCTCCAGTGGGGCCATCCAATGCCACTTTCAAAGGTAGAGAAAAACCACAAGAAGTACGTAAGGCTAATATCATTGCTGCAAGAGCTGTGGCTGATGCAATTAGAACCTCTTTGGGTCCAAAGGGGATGGATAAGATGATTAAGACCTCTCGTGGTGAAATTATTATCTCAAATGATGGTCATACCATCTTAAGACAAATGGCCATCTTACATCCAGTGGCTAAGATGTTAGTCGAAGTCTCTGCTGCACAAGATGCAGAAGCGGGTGATGGTACTACCTCTGTTGTTATCTTAACTGGTGCTCTTTTGGGTGCCGCTGAAAGATTATTAAACAAAGGTATTCATCCAACTATTATTGCTGAATCTTTTCAAAGAGCTGCAAAGAGATCCGTCGATATCTTATTAGGAATGTCTACTAGAATTAAATTATCCGATAGAGATGATTTAATTCGTGCTACCACAACCTCATTAAGTTCTAAGATTGTTTCTCAATATTCCTCATTTTTAGCACCATTAACTGTGGATTGTATGTTAACCATTGCTAATGAAGAATCTACTACAGTAGATTTAAATGATATTCGTTTAATTAAAAAAGTTGGTGGTACTATTGATGACACACAAATGATTGATGGTGTCGTATTAACACAAACCGTAGTGAAATCTGCTGGTGGTCCAACAAGAAAGGAAAAGGCTAAGATTGGGTTAATTCAATTCCAAATTTCTCCACCAAAACCAGATACAGAAAATAATATTGTCGTTAATGATTATAGACAAATGGATAAGATTTTAAAAGAAGAAAGAGCTTATTTATTAAACATTTGTAAAAAGATTAAAAAGGCTAAATGTAATGTTCTTTTAATTCAAAAATCTATCTTAAGAGATGCTGTTAATGATTTAGCTTTACATTTCTTAGCTAAATTAGGTATAATGGTAGTGAAAGATATTGAAAGAGAAGAAATTGAATTTTTATCCAAGAGTCTTGGTTGTAAACCAATTTCTGATATTGAATTATTTACTGAAGATAGATTAGGTTCAGTAGATCTAGTTGAGGAAGTAGAAAGTGATGGTTCAAAGATTGTTCAATTGACTGGTATTAAGAGTGCTAATGCTAGACCAACCGTCTCTGTTGTTATTCGTGGTGCTAATAATATGATCTTAGATGAAACTGAACGTTCTTTACATGATGCTTTATGTGTCTTACGTTGTCTAGTGAAAGAAAGAGGATTAATTGCAGGTGGTGGTGCTCCAGAAATTGAAGTTGCCAGAATATTAACTAAAGAAGCAAGAGCCATGGAAGGTGTTGAATCTTTCATCTGGCAAGAATTCGCTGAAGCATTAGAAATTATTCCAACTACGTTGGCTGAAAATGCTGGGCTAAACAGTATTAAAGTGGTCACTGAATTACGTTCAAGACATGAAAATGGTGAATTTAATGATGGTATTTCAGTAAGAAGATCTGGTACTACAAACACTTTTGACGAACATATCTTACAACCTGTTCTTGTCTCTACTAGTGCCATTTCTCTTGCTGCTGAATGTGTTAAATCTATACTACGTATCGACGATATCACTTTCAGTCGTTAAGTTTGTATATACTCTTCATCAATTTGTTTTATATTAAATTATTATATATCTCTAAGCATTTTTAATCTTTATGTGTTCAGTTCCTCTTTGAAGTGAGACTACTCAACCATCCTCTCTACCCTTACACATCAGGCCAGTACATTAGGTTTGAACCTACAGGATGGATTGGTAATGGTTCTTACTTTTAATGTTCGAGGTAACTTCCTAATGGGGTAATGAGACATCGATAAAATTTCAATAAGCATCACAAAAGGAAAGATCTTTCCATTAAAAGATGACATGGAAGAGTCATTCGCTACAAACTTCGATAGGGTTCTATTGAATTAGCTGTTCGTTTTAAGGATATAAATAGAGGCTGTCTTTTCTTCCTCTTTCTCCTTTGGTTAAGTTCATTCTGTCAGGAAGATAATTTATCACAATTCAGTCAATTCCAAAACTAGCGAGATCTATAGTTACAAAGATGAATGTATTGGTGTATAATGGTCCAGGTACCACGCCAGGTTCTGTTAAACATGCTACAGCGACATTACGTGATTTTTTAGAACCTTATTATGCGGTGAGTACCGTTTCAGCTAAAGTATTAGAATTAGAGCCTTGGGTTGGTAAGACTTCTGCTCTGGTATTCCCAGGTGGAGCTGACTTGCCTTATGTGAAAGAATGTAAGAATATAACTCCATTAATTAAAAAGTTTATACATAATGGAGGGATATATATTGGATTTTGTGCAGGTGGATATTTTGGTACTAGTAAAGTGGAATTTGCACAAGGTAATCCACAATTGGAAGTGACCGGTTCAAGAGATTTAGCCTTTTTCCCTGGAATTGGTAGAGGTCCTGCCTTTAACGGGTTCCAATATAATAGTGAAGTCGGTGCTAAAGCTGCTAAGATCATTACTTCAAATGGGGAAGAATTGTTCAATTATTATAATGGTGGTGGGGTCTTTGTAGATGCTGATCTACAGTCTGACGTCGAAGTTCTTGCCCATTATTCTCAACCTACTGAAGTACCCTTTTCTGATACAAGTGAACCAGAGGTGAAACCTGCCGCTGTTGTTTTATGTAAATCTGGTAAGGGGAAAGTATTATTAACTGGGACGCACCCAGAGTTTATTCCCAGAATACTAGAAAGATCTAAAAATCATGATCTTTTGAAACCAATTATATCAACATTAAAAGTCTATGATAATAGAAGAAAGGAATTTATGAGATTTATTTTAAGGAAAACAGGGCTTAATTGTAATAATGAGTTTACTAATGTGAGAGCTCCAAATTTAACTCCAATATTTGTCACCTCTCCTCGAAATTATGGAAAGATTGAAGAAATGAAAAATAATATTGATAGAAATTTTGCTCATATTGACAACTCTCAGACTTGTGTAGAAGTTCAAGATGGTACAGATAAATTTCTTTTCTATGAAGGTTATACTGAGTCCTATTCTAAGGCAAATAGGATATTACAAGAACAAGAACCTGAAGAAGTCCCTAAATCAATCATATTTCCCTCTAAAGAGGAATCGTTACCACCTTCTGAATTGGTTCCAAATTTCAATATGGACAAGTATTTTCAAAATTTAAACCCAACCAACACATTAGGTTCTATGCTTATCTATGGGGAAGTAGTAACCTCTACAAGTTCTTTATTGAATAATAACAAGGGCTTATTGTCTTCTATTCCAGAAAATACTGCTATCCACATTGGTACTATTCAAGTATCAGGTAGAGGTAGAGGTGGAAATGTTTGGGTAAACCCCAAGGGTGTAAGTGCTGCGACTGCCATTATCAGTTTACCTCTAGTGTCTCCAATTTCGCAACAAAATATATCCATTGTTTTTGTTCAGTATATTTCAATGTTAGCATATTGTAAAGCAATTACCTCATATGCTGACGGGTTTAACGACATACCAGTAAGAATTAAGTGGCCTAACGATTTATATGCGTTGAATCCGAGTTACTATTATAGAAATAAAATGGAAATATTGAAAACAGGGTTTGATCATTCTTTAGTACCATTAGATGATATTGAGCCCGCTTATGTAAAGATCTCAGGATTGTTGGTGAATACACATTTCATTGACAATAAATATACTTTATTATTAGGATGTGGCATTAATACAAATAGTGAAGGTCCGACTACATCTCTAAACAAATGGGTAGATATTCTAAATACTGAACGTAAAGAACATGGGTTATCTGACTTACCTCATATTGAACCAGAAATATTGCAAGCTCATTATATGAATTACTTGGAAGTTTTACTTTCAAAATTTGTTGATCATGGTTCTAAGTTTATTTTACCTGAATATTACAAGTACTGGCTACATTCGGGTCAAATTGTGACACTGACCTCTCATGGTAATATAAGGGCTAAAATTTCGGGTATCACTGAAGATTATGGTTTATTGGTTGCTAAAGAATTATTACCCAATAGTGAAACAGAATATACTGGTGCTGTATATAACTTACAACCTGATGGTAATACCTTTGATATTTTTAGAGGACTACTTGCTAAAAAAGTATTTTAATTTGTAAATATTTTATAATAATGTACTTTATAGAATACTATATATGATAATCTCTTAAGAAAATATTGTATTATTGTTTCATTTTTTTTATGAGAGTAATATATAAGTATGTATTTAACCTATTATAGACTTATGTGGAAATTGTAAACTATCATTAATATATATATTTTTTCTTAGTTGTTTAAGTCGTTCTATTGTACATTTATATTAGCTTAACAAACTAAGATATGTTTATTAGTAGGAAGCCCCTATTATGAATAAAATCATTGTTTATCCTAAGATGATTTATCATCTTCTTTCTTATCTTCATCATCCGACTTTGGTGAATAGGTTGGAGAACCTGGACTGTATGTTGGGGAAGTTGGAGAGTATGATGGTGATGTTGGACTATATGATGGAGAAGTTGGGGAATATGATGGTGATGTTGGACTATATGATGGAGAAGTTGGAGAGTAAGATGGAGAAGTTGGGCTGTATGAAGGAGAAGTAGGAGAGTAAGAAGGAGAAGTAGGAGAGTATGATGGAGAGGTAGGGGAGTAAGAAGGAGAGGTGGGAGAATATGAAGGTGATGTAGGTGAGTATGATGGAGATGTTGGACTGTAAGATGGAGAGGTTGGTGAGTAGGATGGAGAAGTAGGAGAGTATGAGGGCGATGTTGGTGAGTAGGAAGGAGATGTTGGACTGTAGGAGGGAGATGTTGGGGAGTATGATGGAGATGTAGGACTGTAAGATGGGGATGTTGGTGAGTAGGAAGGAGAGGTTGGGGAGTATGATGGTGAAGTTGGAGAGTAGGAAGGAGAGGTAGGAGAATATGCAGGTGAGGTTGGAGAGAAGCCCGGTGACGAGACCCCACCAAAGCCTGGAGAAGCAGGAGCATCACCATAAGAGGTAAATGGTGAAGTGGCACCGCCGTATTCAGCACCACCATACGCAGTAAACCCACCAGACATAGCATCGGAGGCACCAGAATCGACCAATGGAGAAAACATTAGTTCATCCTTAACATCAATATCAGTATTGGCTAGACCATGATCATCTGCATATGGTGTTGCACCACCTTCTTCACCAACCTCTAGATCAGTTATCTTTTGTTCTGGCATGTATTTCACTAATGATTCTTCATCAATCATAACATCAAAAGCACCAGTACCAACTGGAGCCATTTGACCCAACAAGACATTTTCTGAAACACCACGACAGTCATCCAATTCGGCAGAAGCACCAGCTTCAAATAGAATTTCAACTGTCTCTTCGAATGAACATCTCATCAAAGCACCTGTATTGGATCTATTAAAACCATGACGTGTAATAGATGTTAAACCACCTTGAGTAGTCATAACATCGACCAATAAGGCCATATGACGGTAGTTCACATACGAACCATCAGATGCAATAACGTTATAAACTTCTTTGTATAAGGCAGCACGACCGGCTTCGATACCCAAAACTTCCATAATATCAATGAAGGAATTGGTATAAATCCTACGAGCATCAACACCTGGAACTTGCATGACTTCTAATAGATTAACACCATCTGATTCTAAAACCCATTCTGGGACCTTTTGATATTCACCAGTTTCACTTGGAACCTTACGGTCATACTTCATCATCACCACACGCTCAATATTCTCTACACCACGAAGAGTAATATTTTCTAACATAGTGTTTTCAATCTTCTTCAACATGTGATCTTCTTCAGCTTCAATTTCAGCATCTAAAGATTTTGGACGAACAACACGACAACGAATGATTAATTTTTCAGCATTATCTTCAGACCAGATAACAAATAAATCCTTCCCAAATGTTTCTTTGATTCTTTCACCTACTTGACCCATAGTTAAATCTTTATCGTTCATAGCAGCACGATCCAATTCCAAACGTAATAACCAAGGAGATTGTTGATCTAAGGAAGCTTCAGTTTCATCATCTAACAAGGAGAAGTGTAATTGAATAATTTCTTCATCTTCTTCAATGACAGTTGCACGTGGATCTGGATCGTAGTAAATTTCAGAAGAAACAGTAACACTCTTTAATGTGGTATGTTCAATGGCAGACCTAATTAATTTAGCCTTTTCTTGATCAGATGAGTACCCATCTTCCAAGTAAACTGTTAGAGAAGGAGTTTTCATATTCTTAGCAACATTTAAAATTTCCTTTAAACGAGGGACACCTGAAGTAACCTTCTTAGAAGCCACACCTGCAAAATGGAAAGTATTTAAGGTCATTTGAGTAGCTGGTTCACCAATAGATTGAGCAGCTAGAACACCAACCATTTCACCTGGGTGGACAACAGAACGTAAGAATTGAGCTTCAATATTGTTTAAGACCCATTCAAATGCTTCCTTCGTTAGTTTGTATTCTTGAAGAACCCTTCTAGTAGATAAACGAGAACGTACCAAACAACAGAATAATGTTACAGCATCATCTTGAGCACGCTGTATTATTTCACTCTTCCCACGTAAAACTAATAATCTTGTTTGTAGATCCTTAACACCGTCAACAATATCACGGATGGTTAAATCAGATGGTTTAGAGTGATCAATTCTAAAAGTTTGTTGGGAATTTTGAATAATACGTCTAATATTGACTGGTAATGGCCAACTGGATTCACCATCAATGAAAACTTCCCTTAAGAACTTACGATCTTCGACTAATTGTTTGTATTCTTCATCTAATAAAGCTTGTAATTTCAAATCACCTGTAATTTCGGAACCAGACTCTAGTAAAGTTGGATCCAAAGAGTGTTCAACGTTCAATAAATCGATTCTATATTTCTTTTCAAAGGCAGCATCAGAACCACCAATTGTATCAAGAGATTGTTTTTCAATGTATGAGGCATCGATACCGTCTTCACCGTAGATGAATTGGATAACATTACCTAACGAGTTTCTTGTTGTGTTATCATAATGAACCATAATATCTTCTAAAGCCTTAACTAGACGACGTTGAATATAACCGGTTTCAGCAGTCTTGACTGCAGTATCAATTAAACCTTCACGACCACCCATAGCATGGAAGAAAAATTCTTGTGGTGTTAACCCTCTTAAGTAAGAATTTTCAACGAAACCCTTAGATTCTGGAGAATAATCATCTTTAGAGAAATGTGGTAATGTACGATCAACAAAACCATAGCCAATACGTTTACCTTCGACAGACTGTTGACCTACACAGGCAGACATTTGAGCAATATTAATGAAAGAACCCTTTGAACCAGCACTTACCATTTGTTTGACATTATTGGTATCATTTAAATTAACTTCGGCCAAACGACCTGCTTTATCTCTTGCTTCATTCAAATAACGCACAACATTATCCTCAAAAGATTCACGAAGTGTCATACCATGTTTGGCAGTTAACAGGTTAGCTTGAGCTTCTTTTGTAACAGCTTCAACCTTCTTCTTTGCATCGGCAATAGTTTCTGTGATTTCTTTAATAGTAGCACCATCAGCAATCGTATCACCAATACCGGTGGAAAACCCATTGTGTAAGAACCAGAAATTAACAACCTTTTGAATATTACCAAATAATCTAGCACAGATGTAAGGACCCTTTTCTCTGGTGACGACATGAATTAAACCACCACTTGAAGAGCCCACTGTTTTCTTATCCACAACACCGAAGATAATTTGACCATCAATAATCAACATACCATTATCCTTAGGAGATAGTAAAGTAGTACCTTCATCAAAACGTTGTAAATGAATACCCTTTGGAATAGCAGCGGATAAAATTTGCTTACCAGTCCAAAGTGGCTTTGGCTTTAGAATAGCTGGAGTTGGAATGGAACCATCCCAATCTGGAATCCAATATAACATATTTAGAACATGATCAAACTCTAAGAAAGTGTCCTTTAAAGTTAAAATACGGATACCACATAATGTATCTTGCACAATACCCATACATGGTTTATTACTTTGTGGAGAAACAATTTGTAATGGGACAGCACATAATTGTGATAATTCTGCTCTGGTTTCTTCTGATTGAGGAACATGTAAATTCATTTCATCACCATCGAAATCCGCATTATAAGGAGAGGTAACTGAAAGATTTAATCTGAAAGTAGAATATGGGACAACTTTAACTCTATGGGCCATCATGGACATTTTATGTAAAGAAGGTTGACGATTGAATAAAACTGGATCATCATCAACAATATGACGTTCAACTTTCCAACCGTACTGTAATTGTATATCACCAGCTCTTTTACTATATCTTAAATCAATACGATCACCATTGTCACGAATAACATATTTGGCACCTGGATGTTCATTTGGACCATTACGAACCAACTGAGTTAGACGATCAATATTATATGGAGTGACAACCTCTGGATATGTTAAAGTTCTAGCAATAGATTTTGGCACACCAACTTGATCTAAATCTAAATTAGGGTCACCAGAAATAACTGTTCTTGCAGAGAAGTCAACACGCTTACCCATTAAGTTACCTCTAATACGACCTTCTTTACCCTTTAAACGTGCACGAATAGATTTCACCGGACGGCCAGATTTTTGAAGAGCTTGTGGTTGACCTGCAATATCATTATCCATATATGTAGCGACATGGAACTGAAGTAAACTTTCGGCTTCTTCAATAGCATGATGTGGAGCACCATTATGTTCTAGAGTTTCCAAACTAATATTTGCTTTTAAGATATCAGCTAATTTGAAGGTCAAATCATCCTCACCTCTTTGAGATTCATTGAAGGAAATGGATGGACGAACAGGCGGTGGTGGAACAGGTAAGACAGTCAAAATCATCCATTCTGGACGGGCAAATTCTTCGTTAAACCCAAGTCTATTGGAATCTTCTGGGGAAATATGTTTGAAGATATTTAAAATTTCCTCAGTACTTAAGACTCTTTGTTCTGGTTCTTCTCCATCGGTCATCTTATCCTTTTTCCAACTACCAACTAATTTTAAACCATCTTTACGCACAGTAGGCTGAGCATTACCACAACCACCTCTAGAGACAAGTTGAGTTGGATCAGATTCAGAAGGCACATCAGTTTCACAAACCATCTTAGTTTTACAAAGGGTCCAAACAGCATTAAATCTTTTCTTTGGATCTTTTATACTTATAGCTTGACGCATTTGTTCATTATGTTCATCTAATAATAATTTACCACAATGCATACAGACGGATTCACAAACTTTCTTAATTCTAGTAATAAATCCAACATGAAGGACAGGTTTAGCTAAATCAATATGACCAAAATGCCCTGGACATTCGTTCATACTTTCTTGACATGTTTGACATCTCAAATTTCTATCAATGGAACCTAATCTTGGATCATTTAACCCACCGATCTTAGCTCTTGTTTGTGTTTCATCCATGGTTTCTGGAAATCTAATCTTAGCAACACTAATGGCACGAATTTCTTCTGGAGAGAAAAGACCAAACTGGATTTCTTTGACAGTACGTAATGGAGCACTAGAATATTGTTGACCAACCATTTTTACTGTTTAATCTGGATATTGTTTCTATGGGATTTGATATTATGTGTTTTTTTCAATTATTATATGATACGACTCTTAAAAAGTAAAGAGTGTAATTTAGCTTATTGGAAAAAACGTTTTGTATAATACAGGGGTTATTTGTACTGGGTTGTAAATTTGAACTTGTACGAATAAGAAAATAAATGTAGAACCAAACAAAATTAAACCAATATGTGTATTATTTTTTTTTTATTAGTTATTATTGATTAATGATATAATAATGCTTATTCTTTAATATTTAAATCCTAAGGGAGTTTAGCTATTCTTATTCTTATATTTGATTATGATGAGTAGATCTATAGTGGATATTATCAGCTCTATAGAGGTTATGATATAGTAGTAGGAGTAGTTAATTCTATTCCTTGGAAAAGTCTTTGAGAAAAAAAAAAAAAAAAAGAGGAATCTAAAAGGAAAGTTTCAACACGGAAGGTTCCTGAAGAAAAGGTATCCGAGTATTGAACTGCTTAAATTATTTAATTAGCAATACAATCCACCTTTTTAGTGCACTGGGTTGAGTCCTAATTTAAGTCTACTCCTATGTGACAAATCTTTAATCACATCATTCTTCATTATTGTTTATTAAAATTTCAATATTTTTTCCTTCCATTAAAGAAAAACACACACCGTGACGTGCGAAGTGATTAGGCGGGTAACATTAGTGCGTAACTATGTAACCACCATATATCCACAGATGTATAACGCTACAAAGTTCTATGAATTGTTTGTTGTATATAGCAGCATAGCTAATCGTGCTATAATGCCTTAGATTAATTGGTTTGATTGACCCCATTCTTAACCGTTTCTTTTTATCTGAAATCGCTATTCCCAAATTGTATTCACTCGCCTAATGTTATGTATTTGGCTGAGCCACTCACTATAACCATTCATCTTCATCTGCTCGCCTTTTTGACTTTGTCTCATTATTCGTAGTATCCTGATCTGTATCATTCCATATGTTTGTGTCGCTTTCTTCCTTTCTACGTATCTTTTTATCAGCACCTTCTTGGTCATTATCATCCCCTTCACTCTTTCCCATATCTTCATCCCGTAACATAATGTCATTTATACTTGTCTTATATTCTGTGCTAATCTGTGATATAGACGGTAGTGTTGAATTCTCGCCTCTCAAATGACCATGATCTTCCACAATTTCACCTGTTTGTAAATTTAATATATCACCTTGATCCTCTACATTTTCATATTTTTCGATAATTTTGTTCCAAACGTCTCTCATTGTTTCATCTGCTTTCTTGTGTCTTGCCATTACTTCATCATCCGTCAACTTTGGTATTAATTTATCTTCTTTTGATTTGATGTAAATGATACCATTTTTTTCTATATATTCCAAAGTTGAATCTTTCTTACTCTTCCTTCTCTTCTTCAAATGAATGGGAATTGATGTATTGACTTGTTTCTTACTCTTTGGGATAAGTCCCAATGAAATATCAAATGCTGGGTTTGGTAAATTAATATTTTCACGTTTTACATCTTTTAATAAACCTTTTATGGCACCATGTAAGGATTTCTTGGTAAGCAGTCCCTTCTTCTTACTCTTATCCTTTTTGCCAACCTTTTTATCCATTGTTAACACAATGGTTTACGCGTTTATTCCTTCAATATTCACTCATCTCAATACCATTTTCTTTCAATTTTTGATTCACAGTGGTGTTTTTTAGATTTTCAACCTGTAAACAGAAAAAAACTGACGCCAAAAGGTAAGAATAAACCGGGAAAGAGGAGAGGAATATATAGTAATAGCTTGGTCCTCCCTCTATAAACAGATATGTGTTAACCAGTACTGTGAACACCCATTCTCTTGTTATAAGGAATCCGTTTATATTTCTCTTCTCTACTTAACGCTCACTTTCCCTCACTATAGTAAATTGAACCTGAAAAAACCGGTTTTAGAAGATTTCGATGAATTTTTCCCCGGCTGAAAAATCTCAATTCGGATCCGCAACTTTGAGATCCTTCCTAAAAGACAGAAATCGTTTGATGATGAACATTTCAATACCATCGAGTAGACTGTCCCATCCACTAAGTTAATTGACATATAGCTTATTGCCCTCATTTTATTTTCCCACCTTTACAAAACACATATTCATATACATTTCCAGAGAGAAGGGGAAAAATAAAGTTCTCAATACTGGTAAAATTACCTTTTATATATGGCTTAAGAAGCATATTAATTGATGAAGTTTTGGTTTAAGAAGGAAAGCCCTCAAGAGGAGATACAACCTCGGGATGGACTACTCCCGAATAAGACTCAACAATATTATATAGAGGAAAAGAAAGAAGATAATAACTTTCCTATAATAAAAGATTCTACTATAACGAGGGAAGCTACAATTACTAATATGATTAATAGTAACAATGACAGTATAAATATTGATTATGAGGATGATACAACTACATCGTTACAGATCTATGATACATTAGATTACTCGGATATACAGGAAATTGTCGAGGATTCTATAACAGCAGAATATGAAGCCACTTTATTAAAACCGTTACCCTTAAGATCAAAGATAATGACCTCATTAGTAGGTCTTTTCGTTGCTGTGGGGGGGCTTTTGTTCGGATATGATACTGGATTGATTAATAGTGTGGCAGAAATGCCCACATTTATTAAGAAGATGAATCCAGGACATGGTGCATTCTCTAATGGTCAACTATCTATTCTTGTCTCTTTTCTTTCCCTGGGAACGTTTATTGGATCTTTAAGTGCACCATTTTTCTCCGACAGATACGGTAGAAAACCTACCATTATTATTTCTACTACAATATTATTTATTGTGGGGACATCATTGCAAGTGGCAGCATCAAATATTGAAGTTCTTATAGCTGGACGAGTCATTTCAGGGATTGGTATAGGTATGATATCTGCTGTAGTACCATTATATCAAGCAGAAGCCGCTGAAAAGAATTTAAGAGGTGCTATTATTTCTTCATATCAATGGACAATCACTATTGGATTATTGATATCTAATGCTATTGCACAAGGTACAGGATCAAGAAATGATTTAGCATCTTATAGGATTCCGTTGGGGTTACAATACATTTGGGCAATATTTCTTGCTGGTGGTATGGTGTTTTTACCAGAGAGTCCCAGATATTTCATCATTAAAGATGAATTGAATAAAGCGGCTAAATCATTATCATTCTTAAGAGGAATCCCACCAGATGATCCAAGATTATTAGAAGAAATGGTTGAAATTAAAGCCACTTTTGATTATGAAGCCTCATTTGGGAAGACTTCAGTTTGGGATTGTTTTAGATCAAGTGAAAGTAGACCCAAACAAGGTCTTCGAATTTTTACTGGTATTGCTATTCAAGTGTTTCAACAATTCTCAGGGATTAATTTTATCTTTTATTATGGACTTAGATTTTTCTTTAATGCTGGCATGAAGAAACCACATATGATATCATTAATCACCTATGCAGTAAATGTTGCATTCAATGTACCTGGTATGTTTTTCATTGAATATTTTGGTAGAAGAAATGTCCTCTTATATGGTGGGGTTATTATGACCGTATCTAATTTCATTGTTGCGAGCGTTGGTACTACTATCAAGATTAGTACATCGGTATATGTTGTCATCACATTTATTTGTACTTTCATTGCAGGATTCTCTGCAACATGGGGTGGTGTAGTATGGGTAATATCTGCAGAATTGTTTCCCTTGGGGGTTAGATCCAAGAGTGCGGCCATTTGTGCCGCGGCCAATTGGATATCAAATTTTATTTGTTCTTTAATGACACCTTATGTCGTTTCTACACATTCAAGTCAAAGTACAGGAATATTCTATATTTGGGGTGCTATTAATGCTGTGGGTGTGGTTGTGGTATATTTTACAGTTTATGAAACTAGTGGACTAAGATTAGAAGAAATTACAGAACTCTATAGGAAATCCAAAAATTGTCTTGATTCGGCCAAGTATAATAAGATTCTTAGAGACCGACCAATTTTGAAGTCTGTTCAACCTGCTGTTGATTTATTAAATAATATACAAAGAATGGATCAAGAAGAGGGAAGGAATAATTCAGACGGGGTTGTGATCAAATTAGAAGCAATCAATCATAATAACCCAATAAGTCAAGTTGATCTTACTACTAGGCATAATAATAATATACCTTCTTCTGATAATAGTCTTGGAGAAGTAGAGTTATACACCTCTAGAGTGAATCCAAGGCAAGGATTTAATAGACCTCCACTCCATTTGGATACCAGTGGTAACGTCTCTGAAGATTTAAACAATATCACAGGACAAATTGTGGATTTAGGCAATGGATTGGGATTAAACACATATAAAAGGGGGCCACCTTCTATTTTATCAGAATCATCAGTTGAATATGATCATGATGTGAGTGCAGGCGATACCGCCGGATTATATTCATATGGATCTAGTTCAATGGATAGTAAACAAAAGGATAAACTAAGAGAAGTGATAACCCAATTTCCTGATAGTTCATCCCATTCAAGTAATCCTACCAATTACAATGTATTTTTAAACTCACAACAACAACAGCAGCAACAGCAGCAATACCATCATCATTTCAATATGAATACCGGGCCCAGCAGTGAAGAGGGACAAAGATCATCTATACACACTATGGAGAATTCTAGTAATAACAGTTATACTGGTGTTGATTGGGGACAATATTTAAGAAGACCATCTGATACTTCTTCTTATCTTAATGGACAAGGTATCTCAAATAATACATGGCATTCTTACTCCCAATTTCATACAAATCCAACCCTCCATATTAATTTGAATGGTCAGACTACTGCAGACACTACATCTTCGTCTGCTACTGAAAACAAAAAAGTATCTGATGACAATCAACAAGACCTACCGTAATAGATTTTTACTCCGCAGAAGAAAATACTCTTTAGATAAATCATAATTAATTAAATATTCTTAATAACTAATTTTATTCGAAATACACCTTATTACTTTAACACAATTGTACGTGGTTATTAGTACTAAGGGTTACTACTATCGCTTACGTATAAAATGACTGCCCTGTTGTCTTTAATTTCGTTTTTTTCTTATCAAGGAAAAAAAAGTAATAAATAAACAAATACAAATCAATAAAGTTATTTTTAATTACTTGTAAGGACAAGTGTCAAACGCAGGGCAACAACCAGAGGCGCCAAGTTAACTGGAATACAAAGAACTAAACAAAAAAAATAACAGTTGAAGATGGGTTTATTTGCTTCAAAATTATTCAGTAACCTTTTTGGTAACAAAGAAATGCGTATTCTTATGGTTGGTTTAGATGGTGCTGGTAAGACCACTGTATTATATAAATTAAAATTGGGTGAAGTTATCACTACAATTCCAACTATTGGTTTCAATGTTGAGACTGTTCAATATAAGAACATTTCTTTCACAGTTTGGGATGTAGGTGGACAAGATAGAATTAGATCCTTATGGAGACATTATTATAGAAACACAGAAGGTGTTATTTTTGTTGTGGATTCTAATGATAGGTCACGTATTGGTGAAGCCAGAGAAGTCATGCAAAGGATGTTAAATGAAGATGAATTGAGAAACGCTGTGTGGTTGGTCTTCGCTAATAAACAAGATTTACCAGAAGCTATGTCTGCTGCTGAAATTACTGAAAAATTAGGGTTACATTCTATTAGAAACCGTCCATGGTTCATTCAATCTACTTGTGCTACCTCTGGTGAAGGTTTGTACGAAGGTCTAGAATGGCTAAGTAACAACTTAAAGAACCAATCTTAAGTGTAATGAACAGTGGAACCAGGATTTTTTGTAAAACATTCAAATCCATATGATACAGCTAAAAAATAAAAATTAATGTAGAAAGTATATATTGTATATATAATTTTCTGTGTGTGTTTTCTCGATTGAATATGTCTATCTATATATAACAATGAGTATAAACAGTCATCTAACGTCAACCTACAGTGATTATTAATGGTAATTGCAGTATCCCAATGACAGTGTGGGTGTAACCATGGAAACGGGTGTGGGTCAGGTGACCTGGAATATCTATTGTTCTTTTGTTTTTTGACAGGCACCCCATGAAAAATTCGAGTGAAAAACTGCGATGAGCTTTCTCGAGAAATCAAATGTTGCAGTGGCTAGCTGACACAGCTGTCATGATAAGTGTTGCTTTGACTGTCATTTGTATATAAATGGCGGAACTTGTTCATTCTGTCATGTTGTAAAAAATTGTTACTGCTTGCATTTTTGTAAATTTTATATGGGAAGATAATATCCATACGAAGAAAGTATAGACAGATTAATATAATAAGTAACTATGGATTGCACTAAGACTTATGGTTTAAGAATGAGATCGAAGGAAGAGTTGGAGGGTTTACTTGTCCAATACAAGACTGAACTAGCAGCATTAAGAGTTCAAGAAACACAAAGACCTTCTTTACCAAAAATTAAGACTGTCAGAAAGAATATTGCTCGTGTGTTGACTGTTATGAATGAACAAAATAGAGCTGCTGTCAGACAATTATACAAGGGGAAAAAGTATCAACCAAAGGACCAAAGAGTCAAGAAGACTAAAGCTTTGAGAACTAGAGTCACCAAATTCGAAAATTTAAGAACTACTGAAAAGCAAAGAAAGAGACTTGCTTTGTTTCCAGCTAGAAGATTTGCTATCAAGATTTAAATGAGGTGTAGCACCTTCAAAACTTTTTTGGGATGAGATTATAGATTTATGAACCACTTTTTTTAAATATCCTTTTACCTTGCTCTTTATACAAATAAAATAACTTTGATATGCAGAATATAGAATTATACAGAAAATAAAATATCAAAAAGATTTCTACTTTAATCCATTAAATATTTATTTCAGTGTTGGCTATACACATCAAGTAGTCTACATACAAATATTCTTATTTTTATGAGGTCGTATCATTGTTTAATCATTTCTTGACAATTTCAACCCCCCAGTTTAAAGTCAAATGGTTGGTCTTATCATCATCAATAAACTTGGAGACAGCGCTGTAATTCCCTCTGGCTAAGAACCCACTTGGAGCCTCACTTTCAGGTAATTCAACTTCATAAACTGGTTTACTCTTTGTATTTGGAGCATATGAACCTAAATGATCATCGATCTTATCCACTGCAATCCCAGCTTTCTTAATATATTGTACATATCTTAACCCAGTAATGATTTCATGTTGAACTTTGAAAGTGATCTTTAATTTATAAATAGAATTTTCCTTAATCTTATATCTTTTACTTGACAATTCTTTAATAGTCTTTTCATTAGTTAAATCAAAAGTAATTGGTTCCTTTTCAGTATTAACTAATAGTTGAATTTTTTTAATGACCACTTTTCTCTTATCACCAGGGAATTCTAATGGTAACACATCAGCCCCTAACCCAAGTGATTCTTTCCATTTAGCTAAAGATTCATCTTCTGCATCTAATGTCTTATATTCATCTAATGTCTTCTTAGCAGAAACTTTATAACGATCTTGATTTTGTTCATCTTCGAATTCTTTGAAATCGTTTTCAGCAGACATTTTGACGTGTGTGTTGGTGGCTGTGTATTTAATAGGGTTTTTTTTTTGCTTTTTGAATTTATTTCAATTCAAGTAATTTATTTAAAGTGCAAATTCTATATATATATTCGAACCTATAACTTCTTTACAATATTTCAAAACGAAGATGAAACGAGTAATAAAAGTTGAAAATGGGATGTGAAATATAATTTATGATTTCTGGCAAAATCGTTTGATCTCGAATTCGCTGGCTAGTGTTTTTTTTTTTTTTAAAATTTCTCGAAGAAAAAATTCGCTCGAGGATTCTCGGAACAGGGTTTTATAGTGGAATCGGCGATGACCAAACAAGTAAAGTTATGACAGATTATACTATATGTATATTGGTTATAAATTAGAAAATAAATAAAACAATAACAGCAACAAAAGGCTGGGAGATATATATATATATATATATATATATATATATATATATATAGTATATATGTTGGATTCACATTGGATCTCATGACACCTTTTGTAATGATTTATTGTTTATTTTCTCATTTAATAGTAATTATTTTATGACACTATGATTTAAAATTATAAGAGGAAGGATGGATTGATGGAGACTATAGACTATTGTTATATGTCGTGGCAATAGTAGTAGTAATGTTGGTAGAAAAAGAAAAAGATAGAAAAGTTGAGGGAGAAAAAAGAGAAGAGTAGATGGAATGATATCATAAGAAATAATCTGGGGTTTTCCTACTGACAGTAGGTTCACCTGGTCTAACAGATGGATCATATTGTAAGAATTGTCTATTATTATTTTCATCAACTTCCATAATAGCAGCTTGATTACCACATCTATAACAATAATTTGGTGCACTAAAAATAGTCACCACATTTTGTTGGTGTGACCATGCATAACCTTCCATAACCAATTGATGAGCTCTTGCCACTAAAGATAAATCATTAGTATGATTAAATTGTTCACTAATATCTTGTCCAAAAGTGAAACCTGCACCTCTTGGTGAAATCCCCCATCCACCTCTATCATCTGGATCAGACCATAATAGATCACACATTGGACCTTCATGTGGTACTTCTTGTATTCTATTTAATTCTCTAACTTGATCAATGGTTTCAATCATTGGAGATAGCCCACCATGAAGACAGAAAATTTTATTATCTACTAATGCAGTAATTGGGAAATAATCAAATAAATCTGTAAACATTTTCCAAACATTTGCACTACCATATTTTCTTAAACATTCATCATAAAACCCATAAACTTGTGTAATTTGTCTTGATTCATGGTTACCTCTCAGTATTGTAATTCTATGCGGATATCTAACCTTCATAGCCACTAAAAAGGATACAGTCTCGACAGAATAATAACCTCTATCGACATAATCACCCATGAATAAGTAATTTGTATCTGGACAAGGTCCACCAATCTTAAATAATTCCATAAGATCATGAAATTGACCATGAACATCCCCACAAATGGTCACAGGAACATTAACCGGTTGTACATTATCTTCAAATTGTAATACATCTACAGCCATCTTACAAAGTCTTGAGACATCGTCTTCGGATAAGATTTCACATTTAGACAATTTTTCAATCCAAACATCTAATTGGTTTATATTAGTAGTATTTAATTCCAAAGGTTTACTTGATTTATTATCTGCTATACCAGAAGAGCCTGGTTGGAAATCAATATCCTGGTAATCTTCTTCATCGTTATTATTCGTATTATTGTCATTATTATTTTCATTACTGTCGTTACTATTACTATTATTATTATCTTCACTTATAGTGGGTGTCAATTTTTCAGACATAGCATCTTGCATTGGGACATCTAAATCCATATCCATATCCATTGTAGAATATATACAAAAATATCAAACAGAAGTAAAAAGGAGAAAGAAAAAAAAAGTGGAAAGGGAGGGGGGTGGTTGGATAGAGAACTATTAAATATCGTTAAAGAACCTTTATATTAATATTCTTTTTTTTCTAGATAAAATGATAGATCAGGTTTTGTATTCACTCAGTACCCAATATATATTCGAATGTTTTTTTATATCCCTTGCGGAATCTAAAGGGTGTATCAAAATAAGCAAATAAAGGAAAATAAAAGAAATAAATAAAAAAAGAATTATAGTAGAAAAAAGAGCGACAGTTTAATTCCTCTGTTATATGTATAACACTATTTCAATCCAGGTTCAACTTACACTTGTTAGTTAACCTCCTTAAACAACCGCTTAAAATTCACTGGTTTGCTTATTGTCGTCTCAGTTTTCAATCCTTCCTTTTGGGAATTTTTCTCTTTAAATTTTTCAGTCCCTTTTTCAAGACGACCAGGAGGGTAACCTCTCTTGAAAAATTTAATGTCAATAGTGACAAAATAAATTTTTGATAAGACAATGACAAAATTTTGACGTAAAAAGTAAGGACTTTCGTTGTTGTTCTCGAAACAAAGAGGTGTAAGTGGAAGCATTCAATTGACACTTGTTCTGTTAAGTGATATTATATATACATACACGGCTAATAAGTATATATAAAGTATTGTTGTTATTATATTATCTCATTGGTTTTTGGTTTAGTGTGTATACAACAACAACTACAATAACAACTTGGAAAAATGGCTGGTGCTTTAGAGAATGCTCGTAAAGAGATTAAGAGAATCTCATTAGAAGACCATGATGAGTCTGCCTATGGGTCTATTTATTCTGTTTCTGGTCCCGTTGTGGTGGCTGAAAATATGATTGGGTGTGCCATGTACGAATTGGTTAAAGTCGGTCATGACAATTTAGTGGGTGAAGTTATTAGATTAGATGGTGATAAGGCCACAATTCAAGTCTACGAAGAAACTGCAGGTGTCACTGTCGGGGATCCTGTTTTGAGAACTGGGAAACCTTTATCTGTTGAATTGGGCCCAGGTTTAATGGAAACCATTTATGACGGTATTCAAAGACCTTTAAAGGCTATTAAAGAAAAGTCACAATCCATTTATATTCCAAGAGGTATCGATGCCCCAGCTTTAAATAGAGAAATTAAATGGCATTTCACTCCAGGGAAATATACTGTGGGTGATCACATTTCTGGTGGTGACATTTTTGGGTCCGTTTTTGAAAATTCTTTACTTGATGATCATAAGATCCTTTTACCACCAAGAGCAAGAGGTACTATCACTTGGTTGGCTCCAGAGGGGGATTATACTGTCGAAGAAAAACTTCTTGAAGTGGAATTTGATGGTGTTAAATCTGATTTTACTATGTTCCATACATGGCCTGTGCGTGTCCCAAGACCAGTTGCTGAAAAATTATCTGCTGATTATCCATTATTGACTGGTCAAAGAGTCTTGGATGCTTTGTTCCCATGTGTTCAAGGTGGTACCACTTGTATTCCAGGTGCTTTTGGTTGTGGTAAAACTGTTATTTCTCAATCTTTATCCAAATATTCTAATTCTGATACCATTATTTATACTGCTTGTGGTGAAAGAGGTAATGAGATGGCTGAAGTCTTAATGGAATTCCCAGATCTTTACACAGATATTGCTGGTAGAAAGGAACCAATTATGAAACGTACCACTTTAGTTGCCAATACATCTAATATGCCTGTCGCTGCTAGAGAAGCTTCTATTTATACTGGTATTACATTAGCTGAATACTTTAGAGATCAAGGTAAGGATGTGTCTATGATTGCTGATTCTTCTTCTAGATGGGCTGAAGCTTTAAGAGAAATTTCCGGTCGTTTAGGTGAAATGCCTGCTGATCAAGGTTTCCCAGCATATTTAGGTGCTAAATTAGCCTCATTTTATGAAAGAGCAGGTAAAGTTGTTGCCTTAGGTTCTCCAGATCGTACAGGTTCTGTTTCTATTGTTGCCGCTGTCTCTCCAGCTGGTGGTGATTTCTCCGATCCTGTGACAACTGCCACTTTAGGTATTACTCAAGTCTTCTGGGGTTTAGATAAAAAATTAGCTCAAAGAAAACATTTCCCATCTATTAACACCTCGGTATCATACTCTAAATATACTAATGTCTTAAACAAATTTTATGATAACAATTATCCAGAATTTCCAACTTTAAGAGATAGAATGAAAGAAATTTTATCTAATGCTGAGGAATTAGAATTAGTGGTTCAGTTAGTTGGTAAATCTGCTTTATCTGACGGTGATAAGATTACTTTAGATGTTGCCACTTTAATTAAAGAAGATTTCTTACAACAAAATGGTTATTCTACCTATGATGCATTCTGCCCAATTTGGAAAACTTTTGATATGATGAGAGCATTCATTTCTTATCACGATGAAGCACAAAAGGCTGTTGCCAATGGTGCCAATTGGGCTAAATTAGCTGAAGCTACTCACGATGTTAAGCATTCTGTTTCATCATGTAAATTCTTTGAACCAAGTAGAGGTGAAAAGGAAGTGCATGGTGAATTTGAGAAATTACTAAGCAATATCCAAGAAAGATTTGCGGAGTCCACTGATTAAATTTAAAGATACTGTGTGTCTTTTTTATCTTTTATTTTAATTTTGTTTTTACTTTTGATTTATCTTATTTTATTGGTAGTTATAAGAAACTATAATAAACAAAGCACTACTACAAAAAAAATTAATACCATCTTAAATACAATTGATACATATCTGTTTATATATATATATCATACATTTACCCTTTATATATAGATTAATAAATGGGATTAATATATAAAACTTGGAGGTGACAGTTTAGAAAAATGAAGGTTGCATTAATTAGTTTTGCTGTATTTAAAAAGAATATATTATTAAATAAAGTATTCATTATTATATGAGAATATATAAGCTACATCTGAGTAAAGACAAAGAAAAAGGTTCCAAACCTGCTTACTTAGATCTTGCTCTAACCTTCCGTCTTTTTCTCTTTAGTCTTCTAACTCTCTTCTTTTTCCATTTGGCTCTCATTATAATTATTCAATAAGACACCGTTCTGTATTTCCAGGGAAGAGAAAGGTGGAGATAGTAACCACACAAATCCTTCAACAGTTTATCAGCTCCTTATATACTTTTTTAATCCCACGATCAATAAGGGAAAATAAGATAAAAAGGGAATTAGGGAAAACATAAAACACGGCTTTTTTTGCCTATTGCTAAAACAAATCAAACTAGTAGAGCCATTCAACATCTTCCTAATCCTCTTTCCACAAACCTAGAGCCATTGCTTGTTTGTTTCTTCCCCTTTAGATGTCCTTGGGACTGTTATTTTGGTAAACCCTACTTTTTGCACTTCTTTTTTCTTAGGGTTGTTTGTTTTTGTTTTCTTCTCGTATACACAAAAGAAATAAGTAAATAGATTTCATTGCAATATGAAGGAAGAAGAGTTCAAAGAGGGAAGTTCCCCACAGAAGGCACCCAAATAGACCACTTTTTCAATTGAAGTAGGGTGTTGTTTGCTTGGAATAACTTTATAGAGATTTGCAAACTTTTTTTTTCTCTTTGCTAGTAACTATTTGTGGTTCTTTTTTGACCCTGTTACTATAATTTAATATTTACCGATATCTAGTGGTAGATGAATATAGATCAAGATAGGCCAAGTCAGGGGAGTGGTTTCAATTCATCAATTAGAAAGTCATCAAGATCAGTATCCCCACTCTCCCATGCTCGTAAAGAAATTCTAGAAAATCAGCCGCATGAAACTATGAAGACTGAGGAAGTGGATAAACCGTTGCTGAATAATGGCGATAAAGACGGAACGGTTTTAAATGATAATGGAAATAAAGTAACTTCAAAGCCTAGTTCACGTATGAGAAATGATATCCCACAACCCACTTATAAGAGACAACTATTGACTCATCCATTCTATCCAACTACTGTTCCCCCATTTGTCTTTGATGAAGTTTATTCCAATTTAAATAAAAAGGTAACTGAGTCATTTCAAGATAATGATTCTAAAAACAAAAATGAATTAGAAAGTGATATAAAATGGTCAGAATTGGTACAAAACGTTGGATCAAATATAAATTATTTTCCTAGTCAAATGGTACCTATTTTTGATAAAAGGTCAACCGGTATTAAAGATAATTATTCAATCGTCAGTAGTAGAAAATCAATGAATTCATCAATGTTTTCCATGGATGATATTTATAACGAAGAAGAAAAGCAAAGGATACGAAATGAAATACTATGTGATTTAGATGGTAGTTGGAAAGGTGATCAAAGATTACAAAAGATGTTAAATTTTAAGAATGAAAATTATAGTTTTAATAACATGGAAGAAGAACAAAAATGGAATGAGTATTTACCTAGATTATTTGAACAAGTTTATAAATCGGGTGATCAACAATCTCTTGGTGAGGAAAAGGCTTTGAATCAACACAAGAATCAAGAAGGTGTAAAATCTCCATTTGATAAAGAAACTGAAAGATGGAGGAAATATTATGATAGAAAAGTGGTTAAATGGAAACCAATATTTAGTGATTTTATTGATAATAGTCGAAGAGGACCTCTTGCATTTAGGATAATAATATTAATATTCTCCTTAATCTCCCTTGGATTGGCTGTAAGAATATTTCAAAATTCCCGAAGTTACTCTGATGAGTTTCAGGATTCAATTCCACAACAAGCAAGCACAATAATGGCCATATGTGTCAATTCGATCGCATCAGTATACACAATGTATATTGCACAGGATGAATTTAAAAGTGCCCCCATTGGATTAAGAAACTTATTGGATAAAATGAAAGTGATCTGCCTAGACTTAATATTTGTCATCTTTTCCAGTGCCAATTTGGCATTAGCATTTAATACAAGATATGATAGTAGATGGGTTTGCAGTAATTTTTATCCTGTCAGCATAAGTGGTGTAATATCGAAGATATACCCTTCCGTTCCACACATTTGTAGGAAACAAGAGGCTCTTTCATCATTTTTATTCATCTTACTGTTCACATGGATAATATGTGTTGTATTCAGTATGATCCGGATTATAAGGCGCACAGTTCCCAAGTGAAAGGGAAAAGAAACAGTTATTACATAAATGTATAACCCTATAGACAACTATATATTCATCTAGCATTAATGGACAAAGTATTGGTTCATCTAGAGCCACATTCAACTTTACCTTTACCTTTACATGGTAATTAGGTATTAAGATTACCCGAAGAATTCTCAAATTTTTTGAAGAACAAGGAAAAAAGGTGATGGATTCTTGGAAATGAAAAGATTCGATCCAAAATTTATAGGAAGTAAGTGTTTAAAGTGGTGCTTACGGTCAACTGTTACTAGGAAACTGTACTTAGAAGTTATTCAAATATAGCAACTAACCTCTATTTGCAATAATTTGCTTCTTTTGATAGCAATCTGCTCTTTTTTTTTTAATTTTTTTTAGCATAATCCGGTATACCTGAAATTCTCTGATATAAGAGGGTTTTTCCTGACTAATATAACATAAACAAAGTTTTAACAAGCATATCTTATCCTGAGAACACTGTATCATATATATCCGTATATTAATCTTCAACAGAACTAAACTATTAACAATACACTATTAAGTATTCAACTATAGAAATGACAGACATTTTACCAAGATCAGACGATTTAGACGCCACTTGGAATTTCATTCAACCTGGTATCAATAAGATTCTAGGAAATGATGATTCACAACTCACTAAGAGAGTTAACAAGGTTTTATCCCCCACTATGTATATGGAGGTTTATACAGCAATTTATAACTATTGTGTTAATAAATCTCGTTCTTCTGGTCACTTCAATGCTGATAAACCAACAGGAAGTCAAAATCAAAGTTCCATTTTGGTTGGTAGTGAAATATACGAAAGATTACAAAAATATTTAAAACATTACATTGGTAATTTCCAAAAGCAACAAGATGAATCCTTCTTAAAATTTTATGTTAGACATTGGAAAAGATTTACTATCGGTGCTATCTTCCTTAATCATACTTTTGACTATATGAATAGATATTGGGTTCAAAAGGAGAGAAGTGATGGTAAGAGACATATCTTTGATGTGAATACTCTATGTTTAATGACATGGAAGGAGACAATGTTTGATCCCAATAGTGAAGTCTTAATTAATGAGATATTGCAACAAATTACTGATGAAAGAGATGGTAAGAATATTAGTAGAGGTACATTAACTACCGCAATTAAATCATTTGTGGCCTTAGGAATTGATCCACAGGATTTAAAGAAGCTAAACTTGAATGTTTATATTCAAGCATTTGAAAAGCCATTTTTGGTCAAAACTGAAGAATATTATAGAAAATATTCTGAAAACTATTTAGCCACTCATTCAGTGAGTGAGTATATCTTTGATGTCCATCAAATCTTATATCATGAGGAGAAAACTCTAAGTGTATATTGGGATGAACATACTAAGAAACCATTATCAGAGACCTTGAATAAAGTTTTAATAAAAGAACATGTTGACAAGTTAGAAACTGATTTCATTACATTATTAGATTCTAAAGATGAAACCCAAATTTCAGGTTTATACAATTTAATGAACAGAGATTTTACTCTTTTACCAAAACTTTCTTCCGCATATGAAGATTATATTAAGAAGACTGGTGAAAATGCTGTGATAAGTTTATTATCTCAACATAAAGCTGTGGTAACCAGTAATCAAACCAATTCACATAGTAATAATCATAACAATAAGAAAATGGCTCTTGCTGCTGCTCACTCTTTACCACCAAAGGAATATATTAAAAAATTATTAGAAGTTTATAATCTTTTCAGAAGAATTACAATGGATTGTTTTGAAAATGATGCATTATTTGCCAAAGCATTAGATAATGCTTGTAGAGCATACATAAACAATAATGAATTTGCATTGCCACCAGGTTCACCTAGATCTGCTACTTCAAAGACATCAGAAATGTTAGCCAAATATAGTGATCAATTATTAAAGAAATCCACTAAACCTGAAATTTCTCAAGATATGTCTATTGATGATATTATGACAATTTTCAAATTTTTGACAGATAAAGATGCATTTGAATCCCATTATCGTAGATTATTTGCCAAGAGATTAATCCATGGTACATCGACATGTGATGAAGATGAAGAGTCTGTAATTCAAAGATTACAAAGTGAAAACAGTATGGAATATACAGGGAAAATTACAAAGATGTTCCAAGATGTTAGATTATCTAAATTATTGGAAGATGAATTTGATGTAATGATTAAGAGATCACCAGATTATTCCAGATCTAAATATCCTGAATTACAACCATTTATTCTTGCTGAAAGTATGTGGCCATTCTCTTATCAAGAAGTAGAATTTAATTTACCTGAAGAATTAAAGGCATCACACGAACAAATTCAAGAATTGTATACATCAAAACATAACGGGCGTATTCTTAAATGGTTATGGCCATTATGTCGTGCTGATTTAAAGGCAGAAATTGGTAAACCTGGTAGAGAACCATTTATTTTCACTGTAACATTATTTCAATTATCAATTTTATTATTATTTAATAATGCCAATATTTTAACACTGGAACAAATACAAGATGGTACTAATTTATCTATTCAAAATATTGCCGCTTCTATGGTTCCATTTATTAAATTTAAATTAATACAACAAGTACCACCCGGATTAGAAGCTTTAGTGAAACCAGAGACACAATTTAAATTAGCCACACCATATAAGGCACTAAAATCTAATATTAATTTTGCAGGCGGTGTTAAGAATGATATATTGAATGCATTAGCTCATTCATCAGATTTAAATGCACAAAGATTAGCTAAGAATGCTACTGCTGGTAATGCCAATGGCACAAATACAAATGGTGAAGAGGGATTAACAGAGACAGAACGTGTTGAAAAGGAACTTAATACAGAAAGACAAATATTCTTAGAAGCATGTATCGTAAGAATTATGAAAGCTAAAAGGAAGTTACCACATTCTATGTTAGTTAATGAATGTATTGCACAGTCGCATCAAAGATTTAACGCCAAAGTATCAATGATTAAGAGAGCTATTGATAATTTGATTCAAAAGGGGTATTTACAAAGATGTGATGATGGTGAATCTTATTCTTACTTGGCATAGGACAAAAGAAAGAAACAATCTATATAAATCAATTTTATAAAACGTATCTGTATATGAATTATAACAATAATAAGCAAAAATATCCATGCAAGAGAACAAAAACAGAATAGAATACCGATGAGTCAACTATATTTTGATGTGGGGGCAATACAATCTATAACAACGTGACGGAAATATAACGTTATCCCTAGAATTATATGTTAGTCAGTGGTTTTGCCCATTACATAATAACCGCACATCTTCTGGAACCCTTATATGACACATATTTGTCACTCTTTCAGGACCAAATCTACGAACAACTATTTCCCTCAATATTACAAGTTCCTCCTTGTTATCCCACTTATCAGACACCCTGTTCTCTGGTTCAAGTGAGTTCCTCTCCAGCGTTACCGGTCTACCGAACAAGTAATTTAGCCAGGGTTTTTTCCTGCCTAAACGGGAAGAGACCAAATTTACCACGGGAAACTTAGACAGACCCAGCCCAGCGGCTTCCGTCTAGAAAGGCTGATCCCTCCCGTCTGGAACTCCCGCCGCAAGCCTAAATTTTTCCACCATCACAAAATAACGTGAGCAAAAACCAACTTTTTTCCCACGGGAAAAATATACCAAATGAAAATTGAACTGGAAACGCTGAGTCACACATAAATTTACAATAATAATAATAATAAATTCAGTTTACAATATCATTTCCCAATTAAACCCCGTTTGACGGCATTTTGTTATTTAGGTGATTTTATTATGGCCAGTCTATTGTATTTTCAAAACTGTGCTTGTACTTTGTTCATCTTGAATTTTTTTTTAACAGAGGAATTTTTGCTCTCTCAGTTTTTTTTGTGTGAACTGTGAATTTTATAGTGTATTGACTCAGTGTTTTGTTTTAGGCTCCCCTTCTACTGACTAATTGATATTCTCTTTCGAAGAGATCTTTTGGAACAACTTTCTATATATATATATATAGGGTGGAATAATTGATACTTTTTTTTTCATTTCCTCTTCTATTCCATCTAGTTCCTTTAATGTTGACACTTCCTTTTTTGCTTCACCCATTAGAAGAATAGACAAGATAACAAACTAAGTTATTACTTCCTTCTTTTGAAGCATCCTCATTCCATATACACATACCACTATTTATAAAATGAGTGATACTGAATTTAAAAAAATCCACGAAAGTGAAATTTTAGCTAAACATCAAGTTAATCCATATGGTCCAAATCCATCAGATTTCTTATCTAATGTTAGTAATTTTCAATTAATTGATTCTACATTAAGAGAAGGTGAACAATTTGCTAACTCTTTCTTCACAACTGAAAAGAAAATTGAAATTGCTAAAGCTTTAGATGATTTTGGTGTTGATTATATTGAATTGACTTCTCCTGTAGCATCTGAACAATCTAGAAAAGATTGTGAAGCTATTTGTAAATTAGGTTTAAAAGCCAAGATTTTAACCCACATTCGTTGTCATATGGATGATGCTAGAGTTGCTGTGGAAACTGGTGTCGATGGTGTTGATGTTGTTATTGGTACTTCTAAATTCTTAAGACAATATTCTCACGGTAAAGATATGAATTATATTGCCAAGAGTGCCATTGAAGTCATTGAGTTTGTTAAATCTAAAGGTATTGAAATTAGATTCTCTTCAGAAGATTCTTTCAGAAGTGATCTTGTTGATTTATTAAATATTTATAAGACAGTGAGTAAAATTGGTGTTAATAGAGTTGGTATCGCTGATACTGTTGGTTGTGCTAATCCAAGACAAGTTTACGAATTAGTAAGAACTTTAAAATCTGTGGTTAACTGTGATATTGAATGTCATTTTCATAATGATACAGGTTGTGCCATTGCTAATGCTTATACTGCTTTAGAAGCTGGTGCCCGTTTAATTGATGTTTGTGTTCTTGGTATTGGTGAAAGAAATGGTATTGTACCAATTGGTGGGTTAATGGCAAGAATGATTGTGGCGGCACCAGAGTATGTTAAATCAAAATATAAACTACACAAGATCAGAGATTTAGAATTATTAATTGCTGATGCTGTTCAAGTTAATATCCCATTCAATAATCCAATCACAGGGTTCTGTGCATTCACACATAAAGCTGGTATTCATGCTAAAGCTATTTTAGCTAATCCATCTACATATGAAATTTTAGATCCACATGATTTCGGTATGAAAAGATATATTCATTTTGCTAATAGATTAACTGGTTGGAATGCAATTAAATCAAGAGTGGATCAATTGAATTTGAATTTAACAGATCCACAAATTAAAGAAGTTACTGCTAAGATTAAGAAGATGGGTGATATTAGACCACTTAATATTGATGATGTTGATTCTATTATTAAAGAATTCCATGCTGAAATAAATACCCCAGCTTTAGTACCAAAAAAGACTAAAGCTGATGAAGAACCATTAGATATTACTGGGGAACCAGCTGCCAAGAAGGCCAAGAAAGAATAGATCATTTTTTTATTTCTTTATTATTTTTCTATATTATTTCCGTATCTCTATGACATTTTAAAATATTCAATATAAAATAAAAATAAAAGAACATATTAGTATATATTATACATTTGTTGATGTAATTTTATGTATATAATAATCAGAATATAACTGTTATTATGAAAAGTCCCATTTTTTTGTACCTCTCGTTTTAGTTGCCCAGTTGTTTATTTTAAGAGTAATAGTTGTATCGTTTTGTTTTTAACCATAAGGATAAAAGTAAAAGAATTCTTGCAAAACTTAAAAAAACAAACGAACAAAATCAGAATAAACAAGCAAACTAGACACGTAGCTTACCCAACGCATCAAACTAACACTTATAACACAATAACACATCAAAGCAGTGATAAATAAGTTTAAATTAACGGTAACACCTTCTAAGCCAATAATAAAGAGACAAAATATCGTGACTGAACGGCAGAAACACCAAAATTGTACCTCCCAAAAATTGAAAATTTAAACATTATGAAGGAGAAGATCACTATGGAAATCACCTACTGATAACAACAACAACACTACAACAAAAGGTGACAAATACAGGCTTACACGTACGTTGACAAATAATTCAGAAATATTAAATTAGTTTCTTTTATTGTTTACACAAGAATATCACTTTAAATATTTGGTTTTGCTTAAGAAAGTTTTATTGTGCCTCCCTATTCGAGAATAAACATTTCTTAACCAAGTGCTCCCCCCCCACAACATATATAATAACAACAATAGACAAAATAATATAGAATGCTGGTTGCATCACGCTCAATATGTAAACCTTTGGCATTAAACAAAAATCTTATACTCAACTCAACAAGAACATTCCTATTAGATACATCTGCAGGCGGTGGATTTAATTCATTTACTAAAAGGGAACAAGCAAAAGAAAATCAGTTTATTCGTAATTTAGAAAAAGAACAACTAGCACATATTAGAGAAGAAATTAAAAGACATAAAGAGGAATTAGCTTCTTTAGAAAATAAAATTAATGAAATTTCCAAGAGACATAATAAAGATGGAGAATCATCTCATATAAATGAATGATCTGTATTTATTAACGTCTTCTTTTTATTTTAAATATTCTTTATTCCCTCACTGAAACCTAAACACAACGTAAAACAACACAAGTTGCAACAACCAAATCAGTTTCCTATCTATTTCTTTCTAAATATCCTTTTTTATTTATTTATTCTTATATAACGATATATTTCTTACCAGTATACTAATATATTTTATTCTTCATGAACTCACTACAAGGATCATAATAACATAATAAGATTATGAAATCCCATATAAATTTGAATAACTTCATGTTAATTTTTACATCAAATTTCATTTCTTTCCAATTTGTATAAAGGAGAAAAAAACAAGGGATATTTAAAGAAATCAGGAACAGAAAGTGGTAAAAAAGGAGAGAAATGAATAGAAACTTTTGGCTTCAAGAGATTTGTTTTAGTTACATGAGATTATAAGAGAGTATAAATTGTATTATTATATTGTGAACTTCTTTTAAATAAGTTATTACATTAAGAAAGTAGGAGTCTAATAAATTAGGGATGACTTCTTTGGAAGGTATAACGGAAGTCGATATACAGTCGCAAATGGTTAAATCTGACTTAAAACAATCGATACAAGATTTGATTACGCAGATTGATACTTCAAAGGATATTACTGTGTTGAAACCTAACATTCTAGCGGTATTAAATGATTGCTTAAATTCAATATCACATTTAGAGTTGCAAAATAAGTTAAACCATATTGATGCCGGTATAGAGGACAGAAAGGAGGTTGAAAATAAACTCATTAGAAAAGAACTAGAACTATTGAAATTAAAATTATTTGAATCTGGCACATTTAATGATAAGAAAGATTTGCAAAGCAAATATTCTGAAGTAGAAGAGGAAGAACTTTCCCCAAGAAGTAAAAATGGTAAACGGAGTAGAAACAATTCAATAATATGGAAATATAGTACTTTATCCCCTGTGTCTTCTTCGGCTTCAAACACATCACCTTCTAGAAAGAGAAGTTTAATGACATTTTTACAATCTACAAGTCAACAACATGATGATGACAATGACCACATGGACTCAGGCCTGAAAAAGAGTAGTAAAGATCCATCTATGGGGATACGGAAAGCTAGTAGTGATACGGGAGAAGATGGAGAAGAGTCCAATGTTGATACTTTGTCATCACCTCGTAGTCTCACTACTTCACCCACTCTTTTAAAACTAGTGGAGAACAGTAAACCACATCCAAGAATGAGACGCCAGAGTGATAATCCATCCACTAACGAATATGTGAGAGTGTTTCATTTGCAAAGACAGAAATGAGTGCATCTTCACAGTGAAAAGTTTTTTTTACTCGTTTCTTTTCTCTTTTCGAGATCTTCTTTTCCCAAAAAGGAAAAACCTGCTGGCTGTAATTATTTCCTAAAAGGGTAAAGCAATGAATGCGAGATCTGAATCTTCGTGTCTGGAAGAATAAGAAATGTAGCTTCGAAATCAAAATAAGCCCAGTCATTTTATTTTATTCTATTATTTCTTTTTTAATTGTTAAACGGTAGGTGGATTTTTGGTATTGGGAAATATCGATTGACAAAGCGATGATCTCTTGATCTCTTATGGCTTTTGAGTATATATACTGTGATTTCTGATTTATGCATTGGAGTATTGACAGTTATAAAGTGGATTACACAGCCAACTCTGAGTAAGAACCAAACACACAAAAAAAAATGTTAAAAGATTATTATCAGATCTTATTAGAATTTAATAAGAAACCGGTTAATGATGAAATGGTACAATATTTAGTCAAATTAACAAATAATTTAATTCAAACAAGTGGTAACGATCCATCAGTACCCAAACTGAAAATTTTTATTAAGAAGATAATTATTCAATCAAATGTTCAAACTTCAACATTAATGGCCACAACAGTGTATTTAACCAAACTAAGAGATATTATTCCCGAGGTTGTATATGGGATGGAAACAACATTACATAGAATCTTTCTTGGTTGTTTAGTTTTGGCTGCAAAGATGTTGAATGATACATCTCCATTAAATAAACACTGGGCCAATTATACTGATGGATTATTGACATTCCAAGAAGTTAATACCATAGAGAGAGAATTATTAGAATATTTCAAATGGAATGTTTCAATTAAGATCAATGATTTGATTCACTCGTTGAAACCATTGTTAGATACTCATAAATTGAATGTTATGAAAGATATTGAAAGAACAAATTTATTATATTTCAATGCACCACTATCTACCAATCAATTTAAAAAATCGTTTAATTACAATCTTTCCCATGATAATACCAATAATCTGTTCTATTCTAAAAGATCGACATCTGCAATGTCAATACCGTCCATTTCTTCATATAGTAGCAGTAATGTGGAATCAATCTTCGAAGCAGAAGAACCATTTAATCCATATATGGTTCCATTAACTGAATCAATCACTACCATGGAATTACCAAATAAAAAATCTACAATGGCAACAAATAAGAAAGATACAATAACTTGGACAATAAATCTGCAAAAGAATAAATTGTTAAAACTTAAGAACACTTTATTTAAGAAGACATAATCATAAATTATATTTTATACATAGCAAAGTATAAATAAAATATATATACATTAATAATATTCTAGAAACATCACTTATTGTTGATTTAATTTTTCTAATAATTTAGCATGTAATTTACCAGTTTTTTCAAAATCAGTTTCTTCTGCAGGCCAACCAATAATTAACCCAGTCTTGGCATCTCTCTTTGGAATTAAATGGAAATGAACATGGTTAACTTCTTGGTGTGCAATCTTACCATTATTTTGTAAGACATTATAACCAGGTAATTCAGTATCGACATCCAAATCAAGTAATTTAACTAATTTCTTAGTGACTGGTAAGATATCAGCAAGATATCCATCTGGGACATTATGTAATCTAGCACCATGATATTTAGGGATCACTAGGACATGACCTTCGGCAATTGGTTGAATATCCAAAAATGAATATGTGTGAGCAGTTTCGATCAATTTGAAAGATGGAATTTCACCTATTTAAATATGATAATAATAAAAAGTTTATATGTTAGTTATTTAAGGAATAATCAACAGACGGAAAAACAAATTCAATTATACATACCTTTAATGATCTTACAGAAGATACAGCTGGCATCATGAACTGCGGCAGTGGTGGCTGGTGACATTTCGTGTTGTTATTTGTCTAATTGGAGCTGGTTTTACTGTGTACCTATCTTGGCTTACAGTACTAAAATTGTGTTCAGTCATAGTTAGTTATTCTTTGACAGCTGTTTCGAACAATTTTCCCATGTAAAGGTAAATATCATTACTAACGATAGTTTCTTTCATATACAGATATGTAGAATATTTGTATATAATGTATAGATCATGTTATAAATGGTACAAGGATAATTAACCTTTCCATGATGTGCGTTCCATAGTAATTGGAAATAAGGGTAATTACTAATAGATATTTTTTGAATGTCAAAAATATTTGTTTTCAATGTAATTTTGGCTGAAACCTCTTTTGATGAGATTATTTCACTAAAAATTACCTCTAATCCAACAACCATCGACTTCAGATGTATATATTAGAATATCATTGAACCTTCCAATTTTAAACACAACATTATCTCAACATTTCAAAAAAAGGGACTGTTTTCAAGTATATCTAGTATATTCTCTTTGTACAGCCATATGTTTAATTTTGAGGAAAGGTACCAAACAAGGGCGATTATCTAGGTCTACTAACCGTTACTGATATAAAAAGTGTTATAGAACACTCAAAATTATCATTCCCAACCGATGCATTACCCACCATTTTAAATAATAATAAAAATAAAAATAGTCTTATCTTGGAAAAAGTGGCATATAGGTCAATACAACAAGCGCACCTCTTGTTCAACGTTTTTGATTCATGAAGATGAAATTGAGCCAACTCCTTTTGTGAGTGACATTGGTTTTTCCAATTTATACCCTTTAATTAGTGAGTTATCTGCCTGTACTACCTGGTTACTTTATTTTAGTGGTGTTGGTCCTTACAGATTCTCTGACATTATGATGATGAAAGTGGGAGGGTCTATGAGAACTCTTTTTTTTGATAAACAGAAATGTTGTATTGATCTTTACACCACTTATTCAAAGACAAAATCAAGAAAACCCCTATTCAGGAAACTCGATCCTTTCACTTCCAAATATGTTATCTATTACTGCTTGGTTGTTAAAAGTATTAAGCCAAAGCTTTTTTGGAAGATGAACATACATTTGCTATGGATCCAGGTTCACCCTCTGGACGTAGCGCAGGTAAATTAGTAGGAGAAAATGTTGTGATGGAGGGTGCCCATATTACCAATAAAGAGTAGGTAAGTTTGATTTGTGGTAACATTCTATTTGTGGATTGCCACCAAGACTCGACTCTTTCTTACAATTATTTTAAACAATTTTATAAAGATATGCCATTATCCTTACACCCTTATGACCGTTTGATATTCCAAGAATTGGGATACTGTATGATTTATATTTTAAGGTAAGCAGCTGAGAAGGTGGATAATTCAAGTGTTCGTATTGCGGCGGAGCAATTAGCAGGTCATTCTGAATTAGTTGGCCGTTCTGTTTATGGTAAATTTAATCCTCACTCCACTTCAGTTCAGGCTGATGTGCCAGCCGAGGTTGTTACCAAATGGTGTTCTACGGTTGGTTTTGAACACTGTATAGATTGGGATAATAACTTTACGGTTAATTCTTTGAAACCCTCTACCAATTATACCCATTCTTTCGATATTGTTGGTTGCAGTGATATTCTTTATTCCTGTGGCCAGGTGCTTTATGGCAAGGATTTTGATTTTGAACCAAAGCAATTGTCTTTATGTATGGAATTAGTGTTTACTGACGCTCCTGTAATGGTTATTCAAGCCTTGCCAGGGTGAGGTAAAACTTTGTTGCCTCTTCTAGCACTGAAGAATTATTCAAAGAAAAATTTGTTTCATTTGTATTTACTCCCTATTCAGTGTTGATGACGGTGACATCTCCTTGCCTTCCAAAGAGTTCTGGTTTAATCATAGGGTCCATTTCATCTTTAATTTACGAACACCAAACTTTGACAGATGAGGAATCGAAATATGTCTATGTTGGGAATTCTGAAGAAAGCCTCTAATTACATGAATGTTCGACACCCTGAAGTATTTCCACTATGTAAAAGCATTTAAAAAATGTCCTATATTGTCAGATGGTACAATTGTACCCATAAAGAAACTATACAATGGAATCTTTTCCCTTGCCACTTGAATTTCGTTACTTAAGCTTTCTAATTATTTCAGGAGTCATACCATCAAAAGATTCATTAATAATATTTGAAAGATGACATCTCTATACAGATATATACTTCTTGTAGCATTAAACCTCGAATCTAGCACGGAGTTCGAACAGACTGTATGATTGTAGAATATATTACCACTAATTGGTGTTTTGTATTCAACCAGTTAACTTGTTTAGTTGAGTAAACAAGATAATCTTCTTCATTCAAGGGAAAATTTGTTCCTTTGTCTTTGTCAGTCGAATGAGATTAGAAAAGTTAGATCTTCAGAAAAGGGTTAGATGGCCGTGGTAGTAGTAGATTACCAATGACTGCAGTGTGGATTTGTGTAATGTAGATGAGTACCTTTGCTTCTGTTAAGGGAGTCTGCTGTCAGTATGGTTTACCTACCCTTCGCGTCAAACCAAAATTATGATTAGTTTTAAATATAAAAGGAGCTTCGAGTGCACAGTTTCTAATGGGACAAGAAAAGACAACTGTTTCTTGTTTACATCTTGTCAACCACCCAATAACGTTATTATACCATTCTATTGGATATCTATATACTTTTCTGTTGTGATATTGCCATGCACCAGAAAACCATCTCCTCCATTATGCTACCAAATAAATAAATAGTGACATAGACTCCATAATACACACTACACAACTATATTTATACCGTTCCAATTATTCATACTTTCTATGGAAGAGACAACTTGGACCACCCTACAATGAACGTAAAGGGAAAACATGAGATCTTTGTGGAAAAAATAAGATATAAAAGGGGAAATCTTGTAAACGAGCAACAAAATGTGTCAAATACCATTTTATTTACCACCAACAATCTTTTCATAACCAACCATCACATACATCATACATCATGTCCTTCAAACAAGAATTCTTCACTTTAAATAACGGTCATAGGATCCCTGCCATTGCTATTGTCGGAACAGGTACAAGATGGTATAAACATGAAGAAACCCCTGAAAACTTCTCGAATGAATTGGTAGAACAATTGAAATATGCTCTTACTTTACCTGGGATGGTTCATTTGGATGCTGCTGAAGTGTATAGAACTTATCCTGAATTTAGTCAAGCTTTAAAAGAAACTTCTAAACCAAGAGATGAAATTTTTATCACTGATAAATATTCGACTCAATTGAAAGTAACCAAAGGTCCGATTGAAGGTTTAGAAACTTCCTTGAAGAGAAATGGATTGGATTATGTTGATTTATATCTTTTACATACTCCCTTTTTCTCAAAGGAGAAAAATGGATTCACTTTAGAAGAAGCTTGGAAACAAATGGAGCAGTTATATAGAGATGGTAAAGCTAAAAATATTGGTGTTTCTAATTTTGCTGTTGATGATTTACAAAAATTAATGGCCACTGCTGAAATTATTCCACAAGTGAATCAAATTGAATTTAATGCTTTCTTATTAAATCAAACTCCTGGGATTGTTTCATTTTGTCAAGATCATAAGATTCTCGTCGAGGCTTATAGTCCATTGGGTCCTTTGCAAAAGAGATCTGAATTCAATAAAGAATTTTATGACTATGTCAAGTCATTAGCTGACAAGTACGAAAAGAGTGAAGCTCAAGTGTTATTACGTTGGGTCACTAAAAGAGGTGTATTACCAGTAACTACCTCTTCTAAAAGGGAAAGAATTAAAGGAGCTCAAAATATTTTCGGTTTTGATTTAACTCACGCAGAAGTAGAAAAGATTACCGATTTAGGCTTACAAAATAAAGCTCAAAGACTTTACTGGAATGATCATTATGCTAAATTTAACGCAGAGTCTCAAGTTAACTATTAAAAGTAATTAACAGACCATGTATTAAACATCATTTTGTACTAACTTTAAATAAATAAATAAATAACTGAATGAATAACTAAAATAAATTAATATTGATCAACATTTCGTCATGGCATTTCAGAATAAGGTGGTGGAGCACCTTGTTTCAAGGAAACACTATTTCTATGTTGACGTTCTTGAATTCTTAATGCTTCATTAACAGTAGGTGGATGGTTATTCTCTTCACTTGAACCTAATAATGGAGTTCTCATATCTTCACGTGGACCATAGCCTCTTGTATTTATACCACCATCTCTCTCACTATCAACCCAACCTTGTTGATAGAAATAAACATATTCTGCATCTCTTCGAAGTGGACTTGTAACTGTAATATAATAAAATGCATGTATTAACCCAGGAAAGAAACCTAACATCGTTAACAATACATTTAATAACAGATCAGATGAATAAAACCCTGATCTTAATAATACTGCAATTGGTGGGAAAATAACTGCCACTATATAAAGAATACAATCTGATACTGAACACACTATATAACACATTTCTTTTTGTGGCTTCTCCTGCTGATTATGTGAAAGCTTTGGTTTCGGTCTTGTTGTTGTAAGCTCTCAATATTTTATTGATGCCTTTTTAAAGGAGTTTTCATTTTCTCTGCCTTTATTAAAACTTAAAGAAACTAAAAAAAAGATGAGTTAAGAAGAGATAAATTTAAAACATATACAAATAAACTCAGAAATATGTACCCAATTTAAGCATTCAACTTGTTATTTATTATTTTGTTTTACTGATACTATACAGGGAGTTAATTGTAGGCATTTGAAGGGCAAATAAAAATAATTTCTTTTCCATGTTTTTATTATACAATAATCAGTTTCGACTTGGTGTTTTCAGTTTAAGACATAATTCATATCATTTGGAGAAGAAAAATGTATTAACAAAATGAATATTTAAAAGCGTCAGTATAACATTAACACATGATATATTTTCTCCCTTAATCCAAGTTAATTTACTTCACAGTTTGTTTTTGAAGACAACAAAACTAAGAATACATACTATTATTTTTTCTGTATATTGCTACACTATTTAGACGTCCATTTACTTTATGTTTAAGCAAGAATACATTCTATGTATTATTTTATATATTATACTTACAAATAAATATATGTGTTCTCTTTCACAAGAGGGGTCCCCCCCCATCTATACACTTTTAATCCATTCTCTGTCACAATCATCTTGATCTCAGGATGTTGTTCTGTTAATTCATCCAATATTAATTCTGCTTCATGATGATCTATGGGGTTATTACCATCATACAAGGAATCCACAATCATTGTAGTCAATTGTGTTACTGTGTAAGGTTCTCCAACAGTTAATTTTGTAAAAGGGTATAAACTTGTTTCATCTTAGTCACCAAGAATTCATCATATATTTCATCTCTACGTTCTCTTTCCAATAACGCTGAATTCTCCTTTAATTTAATTCTTTGTAATAAAATATCTTGTGTATCCATGGGTCTTTCATTCCAGTTTACCCTCCGAAAATTACCCCAAATATTTTTAAACTACTTAAAACTAAAAAGTTTTCGTTTAATATTAATATTGAAACTGGGAATATTGAATGTTTAGAAGTTATTTTAGACAATTTGGATTATGATTTAAAACGCTGTGATAAAAAACGGAAATGTTGTAACTCAAGATTGATTTAAAGGTTTAAATCAATCATACCTATTTGGTGCACGGATCTTAGTTAATCATTTTTCTTCAGTTGCTAATTATCCCCGAACTGTTCCCCGCATTCTGAGTTTTTCTTACAAAGTAAAACTCATTACAAGAACGTCTATTATTGTGAAAACTCCTAACTGCTACAGCCACATGAACTCTGAATACAATGGTAAAGTTCTAAGTTAAATCTTTATTGTTATCTACTATTAGGTTATTAGCTTCTCTATTATCCG